>JAXIVJ010004373.1:0-72500 GCA_036785665.1 Chirona hameri | reverse complement strand
ATGGTGTGATAGTGTGCTCCCTCAATACTTTCCTGGAGCCGCCTCTGCAGTGTCATGCCCGCTGGCATGTCGGCCGGCCGGGTGGGGACTGCGGCCGCCTGGCGTTTGGGCGGGAGTCTGGTACGAGACGTAATACAGACTGGACGAGCGCTACCGTGTGTCACATGGCGCAGCCTGCAGGGTTTTTGACCGCGCTGTTTAAGTTATAAGTGACTCGGTTATGCGGAGACAGTGAGACAGTGATGCCTCAGGACAGTGAGAGTGTGGACGTTCCGCGGAGTGATGTTGTCGCGCACGGAGCTGGCCCAGCGTGGGCCGGTCGTCACACACGACCCGACAGGCTGGACATCGCCAGCGACCGAGGCGAGCTCTTCAACGTCTGGCGGGAGCGATGGGAGGACTACGTTCTGCTGTCCGGTCTGCAAAGGGCGGAGCCCCGCGTTCAGATGGCTGCTCTACGAGACTGCCTCACAGACGACGCCATCAGAGTGCTGCGAAACCTGGAGATAAGTGAACGCGACCGTTCCGATGTGAAAACATCTATTGACGCTCTAGAAAAATATGCAAACGGTCAGGTCAACGAAGTAATTTAACGTAAAACGTTCAACGAAAGAGTACAGGCACAGGGCGAATCCTTTGATAATTTATTAACGTCCCTTAAAGAACTCGCCCTCAGTTGCAATTTTTGCAATGAATGTCGCGATTCTCTCATAAGGGATAGAGTTATTATGGGTCTGAGGTCTGCAGAGACCGTGAAGTGTCTGTGTGCGACACTGTCTCTGTCTGTCTCTGGCGGCCGCCGTTACTGTTTGCAGGGCGCAGGAGGCGGCGTGCCGTGATGCACAGGTGTTGTACGGCTGCGCTCCTGATGGCCCGTCAGCCCTGCAGGTCCAGTCTCCGCAGTCGGGTGTCGGCCCAGCGACCTGCACCGGGTGCGGCCGGCGGCAGCACCGGCCTGACCTGCAGTGCCCCGCCCGCGGACAGCGGTGCCGTGCCTGCCAAGGACTGCACCACTTCGCAGCTGTGTGTCGGTCGAGGACCGACTATCAGCGGGGGCCGCGTGACTGGTACCCATCGTCGCCGCTTGACCGGCACCCATCATCACCGCCGCGTGACCGGTATCCATCGTCACCGCCGCGTGACCGGTACCCATCGTCACCGCCGCGAGGCAGGTACCGGTCACCATCCCCGCGCGGCCGGTACCGTTCCGTGTCACGTGACCGTCGCCCGTCTTCACCTCCGCTTCGCGGCCGTCGCCAGCCGTCTCCGGGTCGCAGCAGCCGGGTCCGATTTCAGCGGGATGACGGTGCGACAACTTCTGGAGGCTACGGAAACCCCAACGCGTCTACCATCATCGCCTCTGCATCCGTCCAAGGTGCTCCAAGGATACGGGTGCGTGTAGAGGCGTACGAAGCTGCTTCAGTGGAGGCGCTGCCTGATACTGGAGCCGATGTCAGCGTCGGAGGTCTTCAGTTCCTGGACGACATGTGCGAGTTTCCTGAAAACCTGCTCTCGGCAGATGAACATCCGAAGGCGGCAAACGGAGAGATCATCAGGTCCATCGGTGTTCTGCCCGTCCGCATCACCCTGGGTGACGTCACAGTCGACGACATCAACATTCTTCCCAGCGTCACAGGCCTACTGCTCTCATGGGAAACCACTCGGAGCCTGCACATCATCCCCGGAGACTATCCGCGCCAGATCGGGAGCACCGATGGCTCGTGCATGGATACCAGTGGTGGCGCTTCAAAGCGGCCGCGTGCGCCACCGGCTACCGCCGCGCACTCAACTGCGTTGGTCAACGAGAGACAGGACTGCTCAGTTCGGCGCACTTCTAGACAGGCTGCATCTGCGACATCTATATCGCAAGTCGACGAGAATGTGGCGCCATCTTTGCAGCGAGACTCGCTGCAGGGCTGCAGTCAGGCTGCAGCGCAAACTACATCACCATCCGATGAGGAAGTGGCGCCATCTACGAGGCGAGAATCGCCCCGTGAAGAGCCGGCGCCACCTGGGGGACGAAGACCACCGGGTCTGACGGAATTTCCCGACGTGGTACGGGAATTCCCTTCAGTCTTCGATGGAAACATAAGATGCATGCCGGGGGAAGAATACAAGATTCACTTGCGTGAAGATGCAGTGCCATTCTGCGTCACCGCCCCACGGCGCGTACCCCTGTCATATCGAGAGCCCCTGAGGGAGGAACTGAGCCGACTGGAGGATCAGGACATCATCTTCCCAGTGACAACTCCGACTGATTGGTGTGCTCCAATCGTTGTCAGCGCCAAGAAGGGAGGTGGCATCAGGCTCTGTGTGGATCTCTCGATGCTGAACAAACACGTCCGCCGAGAACGCTACCAGTCCCCGACCCCGGCGGAGGAAGTAGCATCCATTGTTGGACAGCGCGCCCAATGGTTCACAGTGGTTGATGCCCGCCAAAGGATACCACCAGTGTCCCCTTGCTGAAGAGAGCAGACTCCTGACAACGTTCACCACCCCGTTTCGAAGATACGCGTTCAAACGCGCACCGTACGGAGTCGCGTCGATATCGGAACACTACAACCGACGGATGGATGAGGCGCTGCAGGGAATGTCCGATTACTACCGGAAGGTGGTAGACGATGTCGTCATCTTCAGCAGCACGCTGGAAGAGCACGTCCATCATGTTCGAGAGCTCCTGTCGCGGTGCGAGGAACGAGGAATTTCCCTCAACCTGGGAAAGCTTCAGCTGGCTCAGCGTTCTGTGAAGTTCGCTGGTTTCGTCGTGTCACACGAGGGGTACAGGCCCAACCCGCAGCTGACTGAAGCCCTCTCTGCGTTTCCGACGCCCAGCAACATCTCCGACCTGCGAGGTTTCTTCGGACTTGTCAACCAGCTGGCTTCATTCGTCGACAACATCGCAGAGTTGATGGAACCTCTACGCCCTCTTCTGAGCCCAAAGAACGCCTTCCAGTGGGAAGAACACCATCAGCAAGCGTTCCAGAGGGCTAGAGAACGTCTGACTTCAGTACCGACGCTCGGGTACTTCGACCCCACCAGACCAACGACACTCGCGACCGACGCCAGCCGCAAGAAGGGTCTGGGCTTCGTTCTGCGACAGGCTGACAGAGATGGCAGATGGCGCGTGATCCAGACCGGATCGCGTTTCCTCAGTGATGCTGAAACACGCTACGCAACCATCGAGCTTGAGGCGTTAGCTGTCTGCTGGGCTCTGCAGAAGTGCCGACTGTTCGTCGGTGGACTGCCAAACGTTGAAATACTGACTGATCATCGCCCCCTCGTGCCAATCTTGAACAGTAAAACGCTGGACGAGATTGAAAATTCAAGGCTGCAACGTTTGAAGCTGCGGATGAGCGAGTTTGGACACTTCACAGCCACGTGGGTACCAGGTTCACAGCACAGTGCCGCGGACGCGCTGTCCAGGAACCCGATCGAGCGCTCGAATGAAGGCGACGAGTGCGGAGAAGATGCCTCGGCTGCATGTGTGCAGTCGATCGTGGTCGGCGAACTTCGGGCCCATCGCGCCGACGTCCGCCTCAAAGAAGTTCGCGAGGCGGTGGCCATAGATCCTGAGTTTCAGTTGCTCGTGGAAACCATTCAAGATGGGTTCCCCAATAACAAGTCTGAAGTAACGGAAACAGTGAAAAGGTACTGGCGGGTTCGCGATCGGTTGACAGTGGATGATGGCATCGTGCTTTGTGGATGCAGAGTCGTCATACCATCGTCCCTCCGAAAGCAGACAATGGTTACGCTCCATTCAGTACACCTGGGCCAGGAGAGGACCAAATCCAGGGCGCGTCAGATCGTCTATTGGCCGGGTATGGATACCGGCATAGACAACATCACGCGGCAGTGTGAGCGATGTCAGAGTGAGCTGCCGTCTCAACAACGGGAGACGCTGATCCAGCACGAGCCCGCGGAACGCCCGTTTCAAAACCTGGATGCGGACATCGCGAGTCACGCCGGAGGTAAATATCTGATTGTTGTTGATGGATTTTCCGGGTGGCGTTATGTGGAATACCTGGGTCTCCAGTCTAGCACCAGTAAAGTCATATCAGCGCTGCTGAAGGTGTTCCGCCAGGTCGGAGTCGCTGAAGCCCTGTGGAGTGATGGGGGGCCCAGAGTTTACTTCATATCTGTTCCGCGATTTTCTTAGAGAATGGGGCGTAATTCATCACACCTCGTCTCCTCATTATCCCCAATCTAATGGTCGCGCTGAGTCAGGAGTGAAGTCTGCCAAAAAGTTGTTGAGAAGATGTTGGGATCTCCGCAGGGGTCGACTGGATGAGGTAGCCTGGACCAGCGGGATCCTCCAGCACTGGAACACGCCAGGGAGCCACGGTGCATCACCAGCCCAGATCGTGTACGGACGGCCGATCCAGGATACTCTTCCATCGCACCCCGACATCTACAAACGTCAACCTCCAGCTGATTTCGAAGACAGACGGCAGAAGCAGTATCGACAAATCAAAGAAGAATACGATAGCCGATCACGGGATCTGCCCGAGTTCCCAGTCGGAGCTCGCGTGCGAGTGCATGACCCTCGCACTCGCCGGTGGGAGAGATGTGGCACAGTGATCGCCGTTGGTCCGCACCGGAGATACCGTGTGCGTTTCGACGACGGCGGTGTAGTGGATCGCAACCGGTGCCACCTTCGCAGGAGATATGCAGTCATCGAACCAGGCTCGGCTGCGCGGAGAAGCACGTCGGGCTCCTCGGACTCGGCGCCGCGGGCCGGCGCTGAGGCGCGGAGCGGAGCCGGTCCGGCGTCGCGGGAGTCGGCGCGCCTAGCTGAGGGGGCGCCACCGCTTCGCCGATTAACAAGGATCAGAAGACGGCCGCAACGTCTGATCGAGGAGATCTAGAGAAGCAGTAACGTATGTGCGGCGATTATGTTCGGTTCTGTTACAGTGTGTTCTTTATTGCGGTAATTTGGGCAATAGTCGAGAACGGTTTATTTGACCGCTATTATAGCCGTTGCTGTCATATGCTTACTCGTTCACATTACGTTTTGGTTTGTAATGTAGGTATGTACTAATCATAAGATGAAGAGTCCCTACTGCGGGACTCGCCGGGGGAGGGAGATGTGATAGTGTGCTCCCTCAATACTTTCCTGGAGCCGCCTCTGCGGTGTCATGCCCGCTGGCATGTCGGCCGGCCGGATGGGGACTGCGGCCGCCTGGCGTTTGGGCGGGAGTCTGGTACGAGACGTAATACAGACTGGACGAGCGCTACCGTGTGTCACAGATGGTGTTTTCGACTTGTCGAAATGTCGTGGAATGCCCATTGCCCATTTATGGACGGTCCCAATGTATGCAGGCGTACCTTTTGTTTTTCATGTAGCTTCACCATTTTTGTGTTTTTAAGGGCACCTTCACAAAAAGCTATTTTAGGGTCAATCTCAAACCTCTTCAATCTACTGACACAAAGACAAAATGAAAAGGTAGAAATAATATAAATGTGTAAAAGTGGAAATATAAAGTAAATAATTTTATGCTAGCCTGGTCATTTTTGATCCACTCTATTTTATCGTTTTCACCCGGCCATTCCGTAAAGGGGAACGACTTCCTTACACGCTATTGCAGTAGCATGTAAATGCAACTAATTACGCTACTCACCACAATCGTATGTGATTCTGGACACGAGGCTCGTGTTCGAGCATTACTCGCTCATTCACTCGTCGTTACTTTAAATATCAACTGTACTTGTATAATTCAATGCTGATTTATATTCAATTAGTATTCTTAGCGAGCTGTACTTTATCATCATAACTTTGCAAGTTATTTTCGTTTCCGAATGTATTGCCTCCGCACACCGGCTGATACTTGATACATCGTATACAAATTACAAACAGTCCCGACACACCTGGTTATTGGATAACATCCAGCAGGCGGCATACTCGACACACCTGGTTATTGGTTAGCATCCAGCAGGCGGCATACTCGACACACCTGGTTATTGGTTAACATCCAGCAGGCGGCATACTCGACACACCTGGTTATTGGTTAGCATCCAGCAGGCGGCATACTCGACACACCTGGTTATTGGTTAACATCCAGCAGGCTGCATACTCGACACACCTGGTTATTGGTTAACATCCAGCAGGCGGCATACTCGACACACCTGGTTATTGGTTAACATCCAGCAGGCTGCATACTCGACACACCTGGTTATTTGTTAGCATCCAGCAGGCGGCATACTCGACACACCTGGTTATTGGTTAACATCCAGCAGGCTGCATACCCGACACACCTGGTTATTGGTTAACATCCAGCAGGCTGCATACCCGACACACCTGGTTATTGGTTAACATCCAGCAGGCTGCATACCCGACACACCTGGTTATTGGTTAACATCCAGCAGGCTGCATACCCGACACACCTGGTTATTGGTTAACATCCAGCAGGCTGCATACTCGACACACCTGGTTATTGGTTAACATCCAGCAGGCTGCATACCCGACACACCTGGTTATTGGTTAACATCCAGCAGGCTGCATACCCGACACACCTGGTTATTGGTTAACATCCAGCAGGCTGCATACCCGACACACCTGGTTATTGGTTAACATCCAGCAGGCTGCATACTCGACACACCTGGTTATTGGTTAACATCCAGCAGGCTGCATACTCGACACACCTGGCTATTGGTTAACATCCAGCAGGCTGCATACTCGACACCTGGTTATTGGTTAACATCCAGCAGGCTGCATACTCGACACACCTGGTTATTGGTTAACCCGCGCACTGCAGGGGGTTTGCGCCGAACACGAACTGCAGGGGGTCTATTTCCGCCCCCGTGAGATCTCGAAAACTACACTACGTAGCGACAAGCGGAAAAGATAATTTGATAGCTTGAAACAAGTTCTATCGAAAGTATTTCAGTATTGTTGTAGGTCAGGTCAAAATTGAGGTCATCAAAGGTCAAATTTTCCAATTTTTTCCTGTTTTAGGACTTCGCTCCAGAAATTCCCATATATCTCGGAAACTATGCTAGTTAGAAACAAACGGAAAAAAAACAAACGCCAGCCAATGAAATTTTAAATCGACAAAGTGTCCTGAAATTTGATCTCAGTTAAATATTTGAGGCTCCAGAGGTCAAAAAAAGGGGAAAATGCTGTTTTTGCCAAATCTGTTTCGCTATTAACTTTTTACTTAATATAGATAACTAAAAACTGTTTACGCCATCGTGTTTATCTCGTCAAGTTTCTTTGAATGAGATACATGGTGACCTTGTTAAGTCAACTTAAAAAAATTGACCTCAGGTTAAGGTGAAGTGATGACCCAAGTAGGGCATGTTGCATATGGGAAGAAGTGTATCGACAAGACAAACATATTTCTGTCTGTTTTACTTCTCTATCTGCATTATGTCGGGAGTTATTGACAAACAAGTTATGGTCACCTCGCATGACCTCAAATGACTCCATAGGGGTCACTGAACAAAACTTACACTTGGATCATCAAGAATATCCTATAATAACATGATCCAGAAGTAATTGGACTAATATCATGCATATCCTTGAAATAGGAAGCATTTGTATGTTTCCCCCATTGACTTATTATGGGGAGGTTACGAAATTGACCTGACCTTAGGTCACCGATATAAAAATTCCGAGATAAACGAATTGTAAGTACTTAGGCCCTCATGACATCCTGTAAGTTTCAAATTGATCGGTGATAAACTCTGGCTTTGGCACAACTGCAAACATTTTTGGACATGGGGTCACTTGACCTGGTCTGGTGACCTGACCTGAGATGACCGAGGTTATTTTTTTCAAAGTGTGCGCAATTGATGTCCTAATAGGTGTGCCAAAACCCGGCGGCGCTGCGCGCCGCCGTTTCTTCGCTATCTGCGAAAAACCTGAAGGGGAGGGGGCGGGGAAATCAACCCCCATGCAGTGCGCAGGTTAACATCCAGCAGGCTGCATACTCGACACACCTGGTTATTGGTTAACATTCAGCAGGCTGCATACTCGACACACCTGGTTATTGGTTAACATCCTGCAGGCTGCATACTCGACACACCTGGTTATTGGTTAACATCCAGCAGGCTGCATACTCGACACACCTGGTTATTGGTTAACATCCAGCAGGCTGCATACCCGACACACCTGGTTATTGGTTAACATCCAGCAGACTGCATACTCGACACACCTGGTTATTGGTTATCATCCAGCAGGCTGCATACTCGACACACCTGGTTATTGGTTAACATCCAGCAGGCTGCATACCCGACACACCTGGTTATTGGTTAACATCCAGCAGGCTGCATACCCGACACACCTGGTTATTGGTTAACATCCAGCAGGCTGCATACTCGACACACCTGGTTATTGGTTAACATCCAGCAGGCTGCATACCCGACACACCTGGTTATTGGTTAACATCCAGCAGGCGGCATACTCGACCTGTCTGTTAGCTAGCAAGCTACATACTCGGCCTAAATAACGCACCATTGACAACGTGGCACGATGCCAGACACCACATCATGTCAGACGGCAGGTCTCGGCCCGGAGACACCACATCATGTCAGACAGCAGGTCTCGGCCCGGCCCGGAGACACCACATCATGTCAGACGGCAGGTCTCGGCCCGGCCCGGAGACACCACATCATGTCAGACGGCAGGTCTCGGCCCGGCCCGGAGACACCACATCATGTCAGACGGCAGGTTTCGGCCCGGCCCGGAGACACCACATCATGTCAGACAGCAGGTCTCGGCCCGGCCCGGAGACACCACATCATGTCAGACGGCAGGTCTCTGCCCGGAGACACCACATCATGTCAGACAGCAGGTCTCGGCCCGGCCCGGAGACACCACATCATGTCAGACGGCAGGTCTCGGCCCGGCCCGGAGACACCACATCATGTCAGACGGCAGGTCTCGGCCCGGCCCGGAGACACCACATCATGTCAGACGGCAGGTTTCGGCCCGGAGACACCACATCATGTCAGACGGCAGGTTTCGGCCCGGAGACACCACATCATGTCAGACAGCAGGTCTCGGCCCGGAGACACCACATCATGTCAGACGGCAGGTCTCGGCCCGGCCCGGAGACACCACATCATGTCAGACAGCAGGTCTCGGCCCGGCCCGGAGACACCACATCATGTCAGACAGCAGGTCTCGGCCCGGAGACACCACATCATGTCAGACAGCAGGTCTCGGCCCGGAGACACCACATCATGTCAGACAGCAGGTCTCGGCCCGGAGACACCACATCATGTCAGACGGCAGGTCTCGGCCCGGCCCGGAGACACCACATCATGTCAGACAGCAGGTCTCGGCCCGGCCCGGAGACACCACATCATGTCAGACAGCAGGTCCCGGCCCGGAGACACCACATCATGTCAGACAGCAGGTCTCGGCCAGGAGACACCACATCATGTCAGACAGCAGGTCTCGGCCCGGAGACACCACATCATGCCAGACGGCAGGTCTCGGCCCGGAGACACCACATCATGTCAGACAGCAGGTCTCGGCCCGGAGACACCACATCATGTCAGACAGCAGGTCTCGGCCCGGAGACACCACATCATGTCAGACGGCAGGTCTCGGCCCGGCCCGGAGAAACCACATCATGTCAGACAGCAGGTCTCGGCCCGGCCCGGAGACAGCACATCATGTCAGACAGCAGGTCTCGGCCCGGAGACACCACATCATGTCAGACAGCAGGTCTCGGCCCGGAGACACCACATCATGTCAGACAGCAGGTCTCGGCCCGGAAACACCACATCATGTCAGGCAGCAGGTCTCGGCCCGGAGACACCACATCATGTCAGACAGCAGGTCTCGGCCCGGCCCGGAGACACCACATCATGTCAGACAGCAGGTCTCGGCCCGGAGACACCACATCATGTCAGACGGCAGGTCTCGGCCCGGAGACACCACATCATGTCAGACGGCAGGTCTCGGCCCGGAGACACCACATCATGTCAGACAGCAGGTCTCGGCCCGGAGACACCACATCATGTCAGACAGCAGGTCTCGGCCCGGAGACACCACATCATGTCAGACAGCAGGTATCGGCCCGGCCCGGAGACACCACATCATGTCAGACAGCAGGTCTCGGCCCGGAGACACCACATCATGTCAGACGGCAGGTCTCGGCCCGGAGACACCACATCATGTCAGACAGCAGGTCTCGGCCCGGCCCGGCCCGGAGACACCACATCATGTCAGACGGCAGGTCTCGGCCCGGAGACACCACATCATGTCAGACGGCAGGTCTCGCCCCGAAGACACCACATCATGTCAGACGGCAGGTCTCGGCCCGGCCTGGAGACACCACATCATGTCAGACGGCAGGTCTCGGCCCGGAGACACCACATCATGTCAGACGGCAGGTCTCGGCCCGGAGACACCACATCATGTCAGACAGCAGGTCTCGGCCCGGCCCGGAGACACCACATCATGTCAGACGGCAGGTCTCGGCCCGGCCCGGAGACACCACATCATGTCAGACGGCAGGTCTCGGCCCGGCCCGGAGACACCACATCATGTCAGACGGCAGGTCTCGGCCCGGCCCGGAGACACCACATCATGTCAGACAGCAGGTCTCGGCCCGGAGACACCACATCATGTCAGACGACAGGTCTCGGCCCGGCCCGGAGACACCACATCATGTCAGACGGCAGGTCTCGGCCCGGCCCGGAGACATTACATCATGTCAGACAGCAGGTCTCGGCCCGGCCCGGAGACACCACATCATGTCAGACGGCAGGTCTCGGCCCGGAGACATCACATCATGTCAGACAGCAGGTCTCGGCCCGGAGACACCACATCATGTCAGACAGCAGGTCTCGGCCCGGAGACACCACATCATGTCAGACAGCAGGTCTCGGCCCGGAGACACCACATCATGTCAGACAGCAGGTCTCGGCCCGGCCCGGAGACACCACATCATGTCAGACAGCAGGTCTCGGCCCGGCCCGGAGACACCACATCATGTCAGACAGCAGGTATCGGCCCGGAGACACCACATCATGTCAGACGGCAGGTCTCGGCCCGGAGACACCACATCATGTCAGACAGCAGGTCTCGGCCCGGAGACACCACATCATGTCAGACAGCAGGTCTCGGCCCGGAGACACCACATCATGTCAGACAGCAGGTCTCGGCCCGGCCCGGAGACACCACATCATGTCAGACAGCAGGTCTCGGCCCGGCCCGGAGACACCACATCATGTCAGACGGCAGGTCTCGGCCCGGCCCGGAGACACCACATCATGTCAGACGGCAGGTCTCGGCCCGGCCCGGAGACACCACATCATGTCAGACAGCAGGTCTCGGCCCGGAGACACCACATCATGTCAGACGGCAGGTCTCGGCCCGGCCCGGAGACACCACATCATGTCAGACGGCATGTCTCGGCCCGGAGACACCACATCATGTCAGACGGCATGTCTCGGCCCGGAGACACCACATCATGTCAGACGGCAGGTCTCGGCCCGGCCCGGAGACACCACATCATGTCAGACGGCAGGTCTCGGCCCGGCCCGGAGACACCACATCTGTCAGACGGCAGGTCTCGGCCCGGCCCGGAGACACCACATCATGTCAGACGGCAGGTCTCGGCCCGGCCCGGAGACACCACATCATGTCAGACGGCAGGTCTCGGCCCGGCCCGGAGACACCACATCATGTCAGACAGCAGGTCTCGGCCCGGAGACACCACATCATGTCAGACAGCAGGTCTCGGCCCGGAGACACCACATCATGTCAGACGGCAGGTCTCGGCCCGGCCCGGAGACACCACATCATGTCAGACGGCAGGTCTCGGCCCGGCCCGGAGACACCACATCATGTCAGACGGCAGGTCTCGGCCCGGCCCGGAGACACCACATCATGTCAGACGGCAGGTCTCGGCCCGGCCCGGAGACACCACATCATGTCAGACGGCAGGTCTCGGCCCGGAGACACCACATCATGTCAGACGGCAGGTCTCGGCCCGGAGACACCACATCATGTCAGACAGCAGGTCTCGGCCCGGCCCGGAGACACCACATCATGTCAGACGGCAGGTCTCGGCCCGGCCCGGAGACACCACATCATGTCAGACGGCAGGTCTCGGCCCGGAGACACCACATCATGTCAGACGGCAGGTCTCGGCCCGGCCCGGAGACACCACATCAAGTCAGACAGCAGGTCTCGGCCCGGCCCGGAGACACCACATCAAGTCAGACAGCAGGTCTCGGCCCGGAGACACCACATCATGTCAGACAGCAGGTCTCGGCCCGGCCCGGAGACAGCACATCATGTCAGACGGCAGGTCTCGGCCCGGAGACACCACATCATGTCAGACAGCAGGTCTCGGCCCGGAGACACCACATCATGTCAGACAGCAGGTCTCGTCCCGGAGACACCACATCATGTCAGACAGCAGGTCTCGGCCCGGCCCGGAGACACCACATCATGTCAGACAGCAGGTCTCGGCCCGGAGACACCATATCATGTCAGACAGCAGGTCTCGGCCCGGCCCGGAGACACCAATCATGTCAGACGGCAGGTCTCGGCCCGGAGACACCATATCATGTCAGACAGCAGGTCTCGGCCCGGCCCGGAGACACCACATCATGTCAGACGGCAGGTCTCGGCCCGGAGACACCACATCATGTCAGACAGCAGGTCTCGGCCCGGCCCGGAGACACCACATCATGTCAGACGGCAGGTCTCGGCCCGGAGACACCACATCATGTCAGACAGCAGGTCTCGGCCCGGCCCGGAGACACCACATCATGTCAGACGGCAGGTCTCGGCCCGGCCCAGAGACACCACATCATGTCAGACAGCAGGTCTCGGCCCGGCCCGGAGACACCACATCATGTCAGGCAGCAGGTCTCGGCCCGGCCCGGAGACACCACATCATGTCAGACAGCAGGTCTCGGCCCGGCCCGGAGACACCACATCATGTCAGACAGCAGGTCTCGGCCCGGAGACACCACATCATGTCAGACAGCAGGTCTCGGCCCGGAGACACCACATCATGTCAGACAGCAGGTATCGGCCCGGCCCGGAGACACCACATCATGTCAGACAGCAGGTCTCGGCCCGGAGACACCACATCATGTCAGACAGCAGGTCTCGGCCCGGCCCGGAGACACCACATCATGTCAGACAGCAGGTCTCGGCCCAGAGACACCACATCATGTCACACGGCAGGTCTCGGCCCGGAGACACCACATCATGTCAGACAGCAGGTCTCGGCCCGGCCCGGAGACACCACATCATGTCAGACGGCAGGTCTCGGCCCGGCCCAGAGACACCACATCATGTCAGACAGCAGGTCTCGGCCCGGCCCGGAGACACCACATCATGTCAGGCAGCAGGTCTCGGCCCGGCCCGGAGACACCACATCATGTCAGACAGCAGGTCTCGGCCCGGCCCGGAGACACCACATCATGTCAGACAGCAGGTCTCGGCCCGGAGACACCACATCATGTCAGACAGCAGGTCTCGGCCCGGAGACACCACATCATGTCAGACAGCAGGTATCGGCCCGGCCCGGAGACACCACATCATGTCAGACAGCAGGTCTCGGCCCGGAGACACCACATCATGTCAGACAGCAGGTCTCGGCCCGGCCCGGAGACACCACATCATGTCAGACAGCAGGTCTCGGCCCGGCCCGGAGACACCACATCATGTCAGACAGCAGGTCTCGGCCCGGCCTGGAGACACCACATCATGTCAGACAGCAGGTCTCGGCCCGGCCCGGAGACACCACATCATGTCAGACAGCAGGTCTCGGCCCGGCCCGGAGACACCACATCATGTCAGACAGCAGGTCTCGGCCCGGAGACACCACATCATGTCAGACAGCAGGTATCGGCCCGGAGACACCACATCATGTCAGACAGCAGGTCTCGGCCCGGAGACACCACATCATGTCAGACAGCAGGTCTCGGCCCGGAGACACCACATCATGTCAGACAGCAGGTCTCGGCCCGGCCCGGAGACACCACATCATGTCAGACAGCAGGTCTCGGCCCGGCCCGGAGACACCACATCATGTCAGACGGCAGGTCTCGGCCCAGAGACACCACATCATGTCAGACAGCAGGTCTCGGCCCGGAGACACCACATCATGTCAGACAGCAGGTCTCGGCCCGGCCCGGAGACACCACATCATGTCAGACGGCAGGTCTCGGCCCGGAGACACCACATCATGTCAGACAGCAGGTCTCGGCCCGGCCCGGAGACACCACATCATGCCAGACGGCAGGTCTCGGCCCGGAGACACCACATCATGTCAGACAGCAGGTCTCGGTCCGGCCCAGAGACACCACATCTTGTCAGACAGCAGGTCTCGGCCCGGCCCGGAGACACCACATGTATGTATGTATTAACGTAAACAGACCGTTCCACACGACAGGGTTATTCTTCGGTCTTCCATACATGAACATAAAAATGAGTGAGCTAAAACAGTAAAAAGTGAGCTAAACAGTTTGCCCTGTTTTGCCGACATCGTACAATTATTGAGCAAGTGTAAAATCTAATGGGCGACACTGCATTCAGAACACACTGAGATTAAATATGCGCATTGTATGAATGGCTAGCCCTATACAAGAATGTGCGCTTTCCGTGATTGTTTCTAGGTCGAGGCAAGGCTAGATGTTTCGATTGTCGGGTATCACGCTCCAGTATTTCGTAGTTGAACTGGATGCGCGACGCCAACGACGAAGGTTTCGCTCTAGTTATAACCTTATGCAACATGCACAAGTCAGAGTATTTTACTAAATCTAACGCATTTAGCCAACCTAATTCACGCAATACATCAGAGATGTGGTCGTATTTCCTGCGTCCTGATATGACTCGTGCGGCAAAATTTAAGATTTTTTGGATGTTCTTGAGAGACGTCACACTGGCACTGCCATACACTTGTACACAGTATCTCACATGTGATAGCACCAGACAATCGACAAGGCGCGGCAACACTTCAGCGGGCAAGGCATGCTTTACATGGCTTAATCCGATCAAAATTCCAAAGCAGCGATCAGTGATGTTTTTTATATGATATTCCCATGACAATGTTTCATCCATCACCACTCCTAAATTTTTGACTTTGTTGGAACATTGAATTTGCTCTCCCATAAATCACATCATGTCAGACGGCAGGTCTCGGCCCGGAGACACCACATCATGTCAGACAGAAGGTCTCGGCCCGGAGACACCACATCATGAACAGCTCAGTTCAGAACTTATGTTCAGCTATGGGGCTTAGTTATGTAGACTTATGGGATCAGTTCTATGAGTGGCATAGGTACTATATGAAGGATGGGCTTCACTTATCGGATGAGGGGGCAAGGGCTTTGGGAGATGCCTACAGAAGTGTCATTCAGGGAAACTAGGTAGGAGGGGGGTTCAGGGACGCTAGTACTAGGGCATCAAGAAGTAAGCATTGGTAGAAGTTCATGTCAGAATAGGACAGTAGATCATAATTCCCTCAGAATTAGTAGAGTCAGCTCAAAGTATAAGATCACATGTGTGTTGCTGAATGCCCAAAGTATTAGGTCTAAATTTGATGAGTTTGAGTGTTATGTTGCCCTTGAAAAGCCTGATATCATTTGTGTAACCGAGACATGGGTTAGTGAGGGGTATAATAGGGATAGGCTACAGGATTTCGAGTTACAAGGGTATAACATGTTCTCATACTGCAGAGAATCACGGCAGGGAGGCGGAGTGTTTGTATATGTAAATAGCTTGTACTGCACTACTAGAGTTGATGATTCTAGTAAAGTAAAAGAAGTAGAATCAATCTGGCTTGACATTAAAATTGGTACAGGAAACAGAGGAAGGTTGAGGATAGGTGCATTTTACAGACCAGGGAATCTTCCAAGGAACTCCCAAGCTGAAACAGACCAAGATATTTGTGAGGAAATACGTAGGAACTTTCGGGCTCAGTGTCTTATTATGGGAGATTTTAACTTAAGAGGATACGAAAGTATAGCAGAGGAAACAAATGAGTGTAGGTTGTATAGGCAAATCTTTGAAGAGGAGCTTTTCATGCATCAGTTTGTAACAGAGCCAACCAGACATTGCTCCATTCTAGACCTTGTATTCTCAGACAACAGTGATCTAGTTAGTGACATAAGTATTTGTGCAGGTCTAGGAACCAGTGATCACAATATGGTTAAATTCAATATCTCATCAGAAATGAGGCCCAAAGATAACCTTATTATGGTTCCAAACTTCAGCCGGGCTGATTTTGATGGTATTAGAAATGACCTCGCACAGATAAAATGGAACGTTGAGTTGGCAGGTTTAGATGCATGTGAGGCCTGGAATGTTTTCAAAGCTAGATTAAGCCAAATTCAAAATCGGCATATACCCCTCAGGCACAAACGTAACAGAACCAAGGGCAATCCAGTTTGGCTTACCCCAGAAGTAAGGAGTGCTATACAAGCTAAAAGAAGTGCATTTGGCATTTTGAAGGGATCTTCACTAGATATAAATCAGAAGGCCTACCAGAATGCAAGAAATTCAGTTAAGAAAAAGGTCAGAGCAGCTAAAAGGGCAAAGGAACTTGATTTAGCTAGACATTGTAATGCAGATAGTAAGAAGTTCTTCAGTTTTTATAAGTTAAGTACAGTTTCCAAAAATATAGGTCCATTTAAGGTAGATGATGTGTTAGTTAGCAAGGACAGTGAAATGGTTGAAGTGCTTAATGATCAGTTTCAATCTGTCTTTACTATCGAGGACCAGAGTAGTATTGCAGCACTTCAGCCTGAGCTAGAGACAGAGGAGACTATAGGAGAGCTAGGTGGCATAAGTAGTGAACTTGTTCTAGAATATCTAAAGAAAGTAAGGCCTAACAAGGCAGAAGGACCTGATGAAATCCATGCTAGACTTTTAAGAGAATCTGAAAGGGAGTTGTCGGTTCCATTAGCCATAATATTTTCTAAATCACTTGCAGATAGTAAAATTCCACTTGATTGGAAAAGAGCAAATGTTGTTCCTATTCATAAAAAGGGAGATAGAAGTAAAGAGGAAAACTATAGACCAGTTAGTCTGACCTCATTAGTCTGCAAGGTGCTTGAATCAATCATCAAAGATAAGATTGTTGAATTCTTGGAGCAAAATGAACTCATCAAAGATACACAGCATGGCTTTAGGAAGGGCCGTTCTTGTTTAACTAATCTTCTGGAGTTTTTGGATGTTGCAACAGATAGCGTTGATCAGGGTAAACAGCTAGATGTAGCTTTTCTTGATTTCAGTAAAGCATTTGACAAAATCCCCCATACAAGACTGGGGTTGCAACTTAAAATTCATGGGATCAGGGGCAAGATTCTGGATTGGATAGAAACGTGGCTTTCAGGACGCCAGCAAAGGGTTATATTGAATGGGTGCCAATCACAATGGAAGGAGGTTCTCAGTGGGGTTCCACAGGGCTCAGTCCTGGGCCCATTGCTTTTTATAATATTTGTGAATGCAATTGAGAACAGTATAGACAGCAAAGTCTTGAAATTTGCAGACGATCTAAAAGTTGTAAGGATTATTAGAGGAAAACATGATCAGGATGTTTTTCAATCAGATCTGGACAAGCTAGTTGAGTGGTCTGAAGCATGGCAGATGAAATTCAATTTGAGTAAATGTAAGATTATGCACGCTGGACGGGTTAGCAGTAAACATAGGTATGAAATGGGTGGGCAGAAAATGGAGCAGATTGAAAAGGAAAGAGATTTAGGTGTCGTGGTAAACAATAGACTATCAGCGTCAGACCAGGTTGTAGAAGCTAGGAAAAAGGCACTTAGAATGCTAGGGGCCATTAACAGAAATGTTTCCTACAAGAGTGAAAAGGTAATAACAAAACTGTATTGTGCATACGTTAGACCACATTTGGAGTGTTGTGTACAAGCCTGGTCTCCAACATATGAGAAAGATTGCTGGTTGTTAGAAAGAGTTCAAAAAGGGCAACAAAAATGATTAATTGTCTTGGTAGTTTACCTTATGAAGATAGATTAAGGAAATTGGGTATGTTTTCACTTAGATATAGAAGGCTAAGAGGAGATCTAATTGAAGTCTTCAAATTTGTAAATAGTCAGCATTCTGGATATTTAAAGGGTATGTTTGAGTTCAATAGGGAAAATCGAGGTAGAGGTCATCAGCATAAACTCATTATGAAACAAAGTAGGACTAGGCTACGACAGTCATTTTTCAGTAGAAGGGTTGTAGAACATTGGAATATGCTACCAGGGGATGTCGCTGATGCAGTGACACTTGCTTCCTTCAAAATTAGATTAGATAAATACTTTACAGAGAAGGGATTAGTTCATAAATACTCGTGGGATTAGCCTTCTTTTATGCAGGTAGAGTAAGGTGATTTGAAGGGGCGAGACTGGTGGAGGGGGGGGGGGGGGGGGGGGGGTGCAACCTCGGATGGGCCCAAGAGGCTCTTTGTTGCACTTTTCTTTTATGTCTTTTATGTCTTTATGTCTTTGTCAGACAGCAGGTCTCGCCTCGGCCCGGAGACACCACATCATGTCAGAAAGCAGGTCTCGGCCCGGCCCGGAGACACCACATCATGTCAGACAGCAGGTCTCGGCCCGGAGACACCACATCATGTCAGACAGCAGGTCTCGGCCCGGCCCGGAGACACCACATCATGTCAGACAGCAGGTCTCGGCCCGGCCCGGAGACACCACATCATGTCAGACGGCAGGTCTCGGCCCTGAGACACCACATCATGTCATACAGCAGGTCTCGGCCCGGCCCAGAGACACCACATCATGTCAGACGGCAGGTCTCGGCCCGGAGACACCACAGCATGTCAGACGGCAGGTCTCGGCCCGGAGACACTACATCATGTCAGACGGCAGGTATCGGCCCGGAGACACCACATCATGTCAGACAGCAGGTCTTGGCCCGGCCCGGAGAAACCACATCATGTCAGACAGCAGGTCTCGGCCCGGAGACACCACATCATGTCAGACGGCAGGTCTCGGCCCGGAGACACCACATCATGTCAGACGGCAGGTCTCGGCCCGGAGACACCACATCATGTCAGACGGCAGGTCTCGGCCCGGCCCGGAGACACCACATCATGTCAGACAGCAGGTCTCGGCCCGGCCCGGAGACACCACATCATGTCAGACGGCAGGTCTCGGCCCGGAGACACCACATCATGTCAGACAGCAGGTCTCGGCCCGGAGACACCACATCATGTCAGACAGCAGGTCTCGGCCCGGAGACACCACATCATGTCAGACAGCAGGTCTCGGCCCGTAGACACCACATCATGTCAGACAGCAGGTCTCGGCCCGGAGACACCACATCATGTCAGACAGCAGGTCTCGGCCCGGAGACACCCCATCATGTCAGACAGCAGGTCTCGGCCCGGAGACACCACATCATGTCAGACAGCAGGTCTCGGCCCGGAGACACCACATCATGTCAGACGGCAGGTCTCGGCCCGGCCCGGAGACACCACATCATGTCAGACAGCAGGTCTCGGCCCGGAGACACCACATCATGTCAGACAGCAGGTCTCGGCCCGGAGACACCACATCATGTCAGACAGCAGGTCTCGGCCCGGCCCGGAGACACCACATCATGTCAGACAGCAGGTCTCGGCCCGGAGACACCACATCATGTCAGACAGCAGGTCTCGGCCCGGAGACACCACATCATGTCAGACGGCAGGTCTCGGCCCGGCCCGGAGACACCACATCATGTCAGACAGCAGGTCTCGGCCCGGCCCGGAGACACCACATCATGTCAGACAGCAGGTCTCGGCCCGGAGACACCACATCATGTCAGACGGCAGGTCTCGGCCCGGAGACACCACATCATGTCAGACAGCAGGTCTCGGCCCGGAGACACCACATCATGTCAGACGGCAGGTCTCGGCCCGGCCCGGAGACACCACATCATGTCAGACAGCAGGTCTCGGCCCGGAGACACCACATCATGTCAGACAGCAGGTCTCGGCCCGGAGACACCACATCATGTCAGACAGCAGGTCTCGGCCCGGAGACACCACATCATGTCAGACAGCAGGTCTCGGCCCGGCCCGGAGACACCACATCATGTCAGACAGCAGGTCTCGGCCCGGAGACACCACATCATGTCAGACAGCAGGTCTCGGCCCGGAGACACCACATCATGTCAGACGGCAGGTCTCGGCCCGGCCCGGAGACACCACATCATGTCAGACAGCAGGTCTCGGCCCGCCCCGGAGACACCACATCATGTCAGACAGCAGGTCTCGGCCCGGAGACACCACATCATGTCAGACAGCAGGTCTCGGCCCGGCCCGGAGACACCACATCATGTCAGACAGCAGGTCTCGGCCCGGCCCGGACACACCACATCATGTCAGACAGCAGGTCTCGGCCCGGCCCGGAGACACCACATCATGTCAGACAGCAGGTCTCGGCCCGGAGACACCACATCATGTCAGACGGCAGGTCTCGGCCCGGAGACACCACATCATGTCAGACAGCAGGTCTCGGCCCGGCCCGGAGACACCACATCATGTCAGACAGCAGGTCTCGGCCAGGCACGGAGACAGCACATCATGTCAGACGGCAGGTCTCGGCCCGGAGACACCACATCATGTCAGACAGCAGGTCTCGGCCCGGAGACACCACATCATGTCAGACAGCAGGTCTCGGCCCGGCCCGGAGACACCACATCATGTCAGACAGCAGGTCTCGGCCCGGAGACACCACATCATGTCAGACAGCAGGTCTCGGCCCGGCCCGGAGACACCACATCATGTCAGACAGCAGGTCTCGGCCCGGAGACACCACATCATGTCAGACAGCAGGTCTCGGCCCGGCCCGGAGACACCACATCATGTCAGACGGCAGGTCTCGGCCCGGAGACACCACATCATGTCAGACAGCAGGTCTCGGCCCGGCCCGGAGACACCACATCATGTCAGACGGCAGGTCTCGGCCCGGCCCGGAGACACCACATCATGTCAGACAGCAGGTCTCGGCCCGGCCCGGAGACACCACATCATGTCAGACAGCAGGTCTCGGCCCGGCCTGGAGACACCACATCATGTCAGACAGCAGGTCTCGGCCCGGCCCGGAGACACCACATCATGTCAGACAGCAGGTCTCGGCCCGGCCCGGAGACACCACATCATGTCAGACGGCAGGTCTCGGCCCGGCCCGGAGACACCACATCATGTCAGACAGCAGGTCTCGGCCCGGAGACACCACATCATGTCAGACAGCCGGTCTCGGCCCGGAGACACCACATCATGTCAGACAGCAGGTCTCGGCCCGGAGACACCACATCATGTCAGACAGCAGGTCTCGGCCCGGAGACACCACATCATGTCAGATGGCAGGTCTCGGCCCGGAGACACCACATCATGTCAGACGGCAGGTCTCGGCCCGGAGACACCACATCATGTCAGACGGCAAGTCTCGGCCCGGCCCGGAGACACCACATCATGTCAGACAGCAGGTCTCGGCCCGGCCCGGAGACACCACATCATGTCAGACAGCAGGTCTCGGCCCGGATACACCACATCATGTCAGACAGCAGGTTTCGGCCCGGAGACACCACATCATGTCAGACGGCAGGTCTCGGCCCGGCCCGGAGACACCACATCATGTCAGACAGCAGGTCTCGGCCCGGAGACACCACATCATGTCAGACAGCAGGTATCGGCCCGGAGACACCACATCATGTCAGACAGCAGGTCTCGGCCCGGCCCGGAGACACCACATCATGTCAGACAGCAGGTCTCGGCCCGGCCCGGAGACACCACATCATGTCAGACGACAGGTCTCGGCCCGGAGACACCACATCATGTCAGACAGCAGGTCTCGGCCCGGAGACACCACATCATGTCAGACAGCAGGTCTCGGCCCGGCCCGGAGACACCACATCATGTCAGACGGCAGGTCTCGGCCCGGAGACACCACATCATGTCAGACGGCAGGTCTCGGCCCGGAGACACCACATCATGTCAGACGGCAGGTCTCGGCCCGGAGACACCACATCATGTCAGACAGCAGGTCTCGGCCCGGCCCGGAGACACCACATCATGTCAGACGGCAGGTCTCGGCCCGGAGACACCACATCATGTCAGACAGCAGGTCTCGGCCCGGAGACACCACATCATGTCAGACGGCAGGTCTCGGCCCGGAGACACCACATCATGTCAGACAGCAGGTCTCGGCCCGGCCCGGAGACACCACATCATGTCAGACAGCAGGTCTCGGCCCGGAGACACCACATCATGTCAGACAGCAGGTCTCGGCCCGGCCCGGAGACACCACATCATGTCAGACAGCAGGTCTCGGCCCGGAGACACCACATCATGTCAGACAGCAGGTCTCGGCCCGGAGACACCACATCATGTCAGACAGCAGGTCTCGGCCCGGCCCGGAGACACCACATCATGTCAGACCGCAGGTCTCGGCCCGGCCCGGAGACACCACATCATGTCAGACGGCAGGTCTCGGCCCGGAGACACCACATCATGTCAGACAGCAGGTCTCGGCCCGGCCCGGAGACACCACATCATGTCAGACAGCAGGTCTCGGCCCGGCCCGGAGACACCACATCATGTCAGACAGCAGGTCTCGGCCCGGAGACACCACATCATGTCAGACGGCAGGTCTCGGCCCGGAGACACCACATCATGTCAGACAGCAGGTCTCGGCCCGGCCCGGAGACACCACATCATGTCAGACAGCAGGTCTCGGCCCGGCCCGGACACACCACATCATGTCAGACAGCAGGTCTCGGCCCGGCCCGGAGACACCACATCATGTCAGACAGCAGGTCTCGGCCCGGAGACACCACATCATGTCAGACAGCAGGTCACGGCCCGGCCCGGAAACACCACATCATGTCAGACAGCAGGTCTCGGCCCGGCCCGGAGACACCACATCATGTCAGACAGCAGGTCTCGGCCCGGAGACACCACATCATGTCAGACGGCAGGTCTCGGCCCGGAGACACCACATCATGTCAGACAGCATGTCTCGGCCCGGCCCGGAGACACCACATCATGTCAGACAGCAGGTCTCGGCCCGGCCCGGAGACACCACAGCATGTCAGACGGCAGGTCTCGCCCCGGAGACACCACATCATGCCAGACAGCAGGTCTCGGCCCGGAGACACCACATCATGTCAGACAGCAGGTCTCGGCCCGGCCCGGAGACACCACATCATGTCAGACAGCAGGTCTCGGCCCGGAGACACCAAATCATGTCAGACAGCCGGTTTCGGCCCGGAGACACCACATCATGTCAGACAGCAGGTCTCGGCCCGGAGACACCACATCATGTCAGACAGCAGGTCTCGGCCCGGAGACACCACATCATGTCAGATGGCAGGTCTCGGCCCGGCCCGGAGACACCACATCATGTCAGACAGCAGGTCTCGGCCCGGAGACACCACATCATGTCAGACGGCAGGTCTCGGCCCGGAGACACCACATCATGTCAGACAGCAGGTCTCGGCCCGGCCCGGAGACACCACATCATGTCAGACAGCAGGTCTCGGCCCGGCACGGAGACAGCACATCATGTCAGACGGCAGGTCTCGGCCCGGAGACACCACATCATGTCAGACAGCAGGTCTCGGCCCGGAGACACCACATCATGTCAGACGGCAGGTCTCGGCCCGGCCCGGAGACACCACATCATGTCAGACAGCAGGTCTCGGCCCGGCCCGGAGACACCACATCATGTCAGACGGCAGGTCTCGGCCCGGAGACACCACATCATGTCAGACAGCAGGTCTCGGCCCGGAGACACCACATCATGTCAGACGGCAGGTCTCGGCCCGGCCCGGAGACACCACATCATGTCAGACAGCAGGTCTCGGCCCGGAGACACCACATCATGTCAGACAGCAGGTCTCGGCCCGGAGACACCACATCATGTCAGACAGCAGGTCTCGGCCCGGAGACACCACATCATGTCAGACAGCAGGTCTCGGCCCGGAGACACCACATCATGTCAGACGGCAGGTCTCGGCCCGGCCCGGAGACACCACATCATGTCAGACAGCAGGTCTCGGCCCGCCCCGGAGACACCACATCATGTCAGACAGCAGGTCTCGGCCCGGAGACACCACATCATGTCAGACAGCAGGTCTCGGCCCGGCCCGGAGACACCACATCATGTCAGACAGCAGGTCTCGGCCCGGCCCGGACACACCACATCATGTCAGACAGCAGGTCTCGGCCCGGCCCGGAGACACCACATCATGTCAGACAGCAGGTCTCGGCCCGGAGACACCACATCATGTCAGACGGCAGGTCTCGGCCCGGAGACACCACATCATGTCAGACAGCAGGTCTCGGCCCGGCCCGGAGACACCACATCATGTCAGAAAGCAGGTCTCGGCCCGGCACGGAGACAGCACATCATGTCAGACGGCAGGTCTCGGCCCGGAGACACCACATCATGTCAGACAGCAGGTCTCGGCCCAGCCCGGAGACACCACATCATGTCAGACAGCAGGTCTCGGCCCGGCCCGGAGACACCACATCATGTCAGACGGCAGGTCTCGGCCCGGCCCGGAGACACCACATCATGTCAGACAGCAGGTCTCGGCCCGGAGACACCACATCATGTCAGACAGCAGGTCTCGGCCCGGCCTGGAGACACCACATCATGTCAGACAGCAGGTCTCGGCCCGGCCCGGAGACACCACATCATGTCAGACAGCAGGTCTCGGCCCGGCCCGGAGACACCACATCATGTCAGACGGCAGGTCTCGGCCCGGCCCGGAGACACCACATCATGTCAGACAGCAGGTCTTGGCCCGGCCCGGAGACACCACATCATGTCAGACAGCAGGTCTTGGCCCGGCCCGGAGACACCACATCATGTCAGACAGCAGGTCTTGGCCCGGCCCGGAGACACCACATCATGTCAGACGGCAGGTCTCGGCCCGGCCCGGAGACACCACATCATGTCAGACAGCAGGTCTTGGCCCGGCCCGGAGACACCACATCATGTCAGACAGCAGGTCTTGGCCCGGCCCGGAGACACCACATCATGTCAGACAGCAGGTCTTGGCCCGGCCCGGAGACACCACATCATGTCAGACAGCAGGTCTCGGCCCGGAGACACCACATCATGTCAGACAGCAGGTCTCGGCCCGGAGACACCACATCATGTCAGACAGCAGGTCTCGGCCCGGCCCGGAGACACCACATCATGTCAGACAGCAGGTCTCGGCCCGGAGACACCACATCATGTCAGACAGCAGGTCTCGGCCCGGCCCGGAGACACCACATCATGTCAGACAGCAGGTCTCGGCCCGGAGACACCACATCATGTCAGACAGCCGGTCTCGGCCCGGAGACACCACATCATGTCAGCCAGCAGGTCTCGGCCCGGAGACACCACATCATGTCAGACAGCAGGTCTCGGCCCGGAGACACCACATCATGTCAGATGGCAGGTCTCGGCCCGGAGACACCACATCATGTCAGACGGCAGGTCTCGGCCCGGAGACACCACATCATGTCAGACGGCAGGTCTCGGCCCGGCCCGGAGACACCACATCATGTCAGACAGCAGGTCTCGGCCCGGCCCGGAGACACCACATCATGTCAGACAGCAGGTCTCGGCCCTGCCCGGAGACACCACATCATGTCAGACAGCAGGTCTCGACCCGGCCCGGAGACACCACATCATGTCAGACAGCAGGTCTCGGCCCGGCCCGGAGACACCACATCATGTCAGACAGCAGGTCTCGGCCCGGAGACACCACATCATGTCAGACAGCAGGTCTCGGCCCGACCCGGAGACACCACATCATGTCAGACAGCAGGTCTCGGCCCGGAGACACCACATCATGTCAGACGGCAGGTCTCGGCCCGGCCCGGAGACACCACATCATGTCAGACAGCAGGTCTCGGCCCGGAGACACCACATCATGTCAGACGGCAGGTCTCGGCCCGGAGACACCACATCATGTCAGACGGCAGGTCTCGGCCCGGCCCGGAGACACCACATCATGTCAGACAGCAGGTCTCGGCCCGGCCCGGAGACACCACATCATGTCAGACCGCAGGTCTCGGCCCGGCCCGGAGACACCACATCATGTCAGACGGCAGGTCTCGGCCCGGAGACACCACATCATGTCAGACAGCAGGTCTCGGCCCGGCCCGGAGACACCACATCATGTCAGACAGCAGGTCTCGGCCCGGCCCGGAGACACCACATCATGTCAGACAGCAGGTCTCGGCCCGGAGACACCACATCATGTCAGACGGCAGGTCTCGGCCCGGAGACACCACATCATGTCAGACAGCAGGTCTCGGCCCGGAGACACCACATCATGTCAGACAGCAGGTCTCGGCCCGGAGACACCACATCATGTCAGACGGCAGGTCTCGGCCCGGAGACACCACATCATGTCAGACGGCAGGTCTCGGCCCGGAGACACCACATCATGTCAGACAGCAGGTCTCGGCCCGGAGACACCACATCATGTCAGACGGCAGGTCTCGGCCCGGCCCGGAGACACCACATCATGTCAGACAGCAGGTCTCGGCCCGGCCCGGAGACACCACATCATGTCAGACAGGAGGTCTCGGCCCGGAGACACCACATCATGTCAGACAGCAGGTCTCGGCCCGGAGACACCACATCATGTCAGACGGTAGGTCTCGGCCCGGCCCGGAGACACCACATCATGTCAGACAGCAGGTCTCGGCCCGGCCCGGAGACAGCACATCATGTCAGACGGCAGGTCTCGGCCCGGCCCGGAGACACCACATCATGTCAGACGGCAGGTCTCGGCCCGGAGACACCACATCATGTCAGACGGCAGGTCTCGGCCCGGAGACACCACATCATGTCAGACGGCAGGTCTCGGCCCGGAGACACCACCTCATGTCAGACGGCAGGTCTCGGCCCGGAGACACCACATCATGTCAGACGGCAGGTCTCGGCCCGGAGACACCACATCATGTGAGACGGCAGGTCTCGGCCCGGCCCGGAGACACCACATCATGTCAGACAGCAGGTCTCGGCCCGGCCCGGAGACACCACATCATGTCAGACAGCAGGTCTCGTCCCGGAGACACCACATCATGTCAGACGGCAGGTCTCGGCCCGGAGACACCACATCATGTCAGACAGCAGGTCTCGGCCCGGCCCGGAGACACCACATCATGTCAGACAGCAGGTCTCGTCCCGGAGACACCACATCATGTCAGACGGCAGGTCTCGGCCCGGAGACACCACATCATGTCAGACAGCAGGTCTCGGCCCGGAGACACCACATCATGTCAGATGGCAGGTCTCAGCCCGGCCCGGAGACACCACATCATGTCAGACAGCAGGTCTCGGCCCGGCCCGGAGACACCACATCATGTCAGACAGCAGGTCTCGTCCCGGAGACACCACATCATGTCAGACGGCAGGTCTCGGCCCGGAGACACCACATCATGTCAGACAGCAGGTCTCGGCCCGGAGACACCACATCATGTCAGATGGCAGGTCTCGGCCCGGCCCGGAGACACCACATCATGTCAGACAGCAGGTCTCGGCCCGGAGACACCACATCATGTCAGATGGCAGGTCTCGGCCCGGCCCGGAGACACCACATCATGTCAGACAGCAGGTCTCGGCCCGGAGACACCACATCATGTCAGACAGCAGGTCTCGGCCCGGATACACCACATCATGTCAGACAGCAGGTCTCGGCCCGGAGACACCACATCATGTCAGACAGCAGGTCTCGGCCCGGCCCGGAGACACCACATCATGTCAGACAGCAGGTCTCGGCCCGGAGACACCACATCATGTCAGACAGCAGGTCTCGGCCCGGCCCGGAAACACCACATCATGTCAGACAGCAGGTCTCGGCCCGGCCCGGAGACACCACATCATGTCAGACAGCAGGTCTCGGCCCGGAGACACCACATCATGTCAGACGGCAGGTCTCGGCCCGGAGACACCACATCATGTCAGACAGCATGTCTCGGCCCGGCCCGGAGACACCACATCATGTCAGACAGCAGGTCTCGGCCCGGCCCGGAGACACCACAGCATGTCAGACGGCAGGTCTCGCCCCGGAGACACCACATCATGCCAGACAGCAGGTCTCGGCCCGGAGGCACCACATCATTTCAGACAGCAGGTCTCGGCCCGGCCCGGAGACACCACATCATGTCAGACAGCAGGTCTCGGCCCGGAGACACCAAATCATGTCAGACAGCCGGTTTCGGCCCGGAGACACCACATCATGTCAGACAGCAGGTCTCGGCCCGGAGACACCACATCATGTCAGACAGCAGGTCTCGGCCCGGAGACACCACATCATGTCAGATGGCAGGTCTCGGCCCGGCCCGGAGACACCACATCATGTCAGACAGCAGGTCTCGGCCCGGAGACACCACATCATGTCAGACGGCAGGTCTCGGCCCGGGGACACCACATCATGTCAGACAGCAGGTCTCGGCCCGGCCCGGAGACACCACATCATGTCAGACAGCAGGTCTCGGCCCGGCACGGAGACAGCACATCATGTCAGACGGCAGGTCTCGGCCCGGAGACACCACATCATGTCAGACAGCAGGTCTCGGCCCGGAGACACCACATCATGTCAGACGGCAGGTCTCGGCCCGGCCCGGAGACACCACATCATGTCAGACAGCAGGTCTCGGCCCGGCCCGGAGACACCACATCATGTCAGACAGCAGGTCTCGGCCCGGAGACACCACATCATGTCAGACGGCAGGTCTCGGCCCGGAGACACCACATCATGTCAGACAGCAGGTCTCGGCCCAGAGACACCACATCATGTCAGACGGCAGGTCTCGGCCCGGCCCGGAGACACCACATCATGTCAGACAGCAGGTCTCGGCCCGGAGACACCACATCATGTCAGACAGCAGGTCTCGGCCCGGAGACACCACATCATGTCAGACAGCAGGTCTCGGCCCGGAGACACCACATCATGTCAGACAGCAGGTCTCGGCCCGGCCCGGAGACACCACATCATGTCAGACAGCAGGTCTCGGCCCGGAGACACCACATCATGTCAGACAGCAGGTCTCGGCAAGGAGACACCACATCATGTCAGACGGCAGGTCTCGGCCCGGCCCGGAGACACCACATCATGTCAGACAGCAGGTCTCGGCCCGCCCCGGAGACACCACATCATGTCAGACAGCAGGTCTCGGCCCGGAGACACCACATCATGTCAGACAGCAGGTCTCGGCCCGGCCCGGAGACACCACATCATGTCAGACAGCAGGTCTCGGCCCGGCCCGGACACACCACATCATGTCAGACAGCAGGTCTCGGCCCGGCCCGGAGACACCACATCATGTCAGACAGCAGGTCTCGGCCCGGAGACACCACATCATGTCAGACGGCAGGTCTCAGCCCGGAGACACCACATCATGTCAGACAGCAGGTCTCGGCCCGGCCCGGAGACACCACATCATGTCAGACAGCAGGTCTCGGCCCGGCACGGAGACAGCACATCATGTCAGACGGCAGGTCTCGGCCCGGAGACACCACATCATGTCAGACAGCAGGTCTCGGCCCGGAGACACCACATCATGTCAGACAGCAGGTCTCGGCCCGGCCCGGAGACACCACATCATGTCAGACAGCAGGTCTCGGCCCGGAGACACCACATCATGTCAGACAGCAGGTCTCGGCCCGGCTCGGAGACACCACATCATGTCAGACGGCAGGTCTCGGCCCGGAGACACCACATCATGTCAGACAGCAGGTCTCGGCCCGGAGACACCACATCATGTCAGACAGCAGGTCTCGGCCCAGCCCGGAGACACCACATCATGTCAGACAGCAGGTCTCGGCCCGGCCCGGAGACACCACATCATGTCAGACGGCAGGTCTCGGCCCGGAGACACCACATCATGTCAGACAGCAGGTCTCGGCCCGGAGACACCACATCATGTCAGACAGCAGGTCTCGGCCCAGCCCGGAGACACCACATCATGTCAGACAGCAGGTCTCGG
The DNA here is from genome assembly GCA_036785665.1 of Chirona hameri. Lineage (NCBI taxonomy): Eukaryota > Metazoa > Arthropoda > Thecostraca > Balanomorpha > Balanidae > Chirona > Chirona hameri. The sequence continues at coordinate 42,564 of JAXIVJ010004373.1, read as the reverse complement.
CCCGGCCCGGAGACACCACATCATGTCAGACGGCAGGTCTCGGCGCGGCCCGGAGACACCACATCATGTCAGACAGCAGGTCTCGGCCCGGCCCGGAGACACCACATCATGTCAGACAGCAGGTCTCGGCCCGGCCTGGAGACACCACATCATGTCAGACAGCAGGTCTCGGCCCGGCCCGGAGACACCACATCATGTCAGACAGCAGGTCTCGGCCCGGCCCGGAGACACCAAATCATGTCAGACGGCAGGTCTCGGCCCGGCCCGGAGACACCACATCATGTCAGACAGCAGGTCTCGGCCCGGCCCGGAGACACCACATCATGTCAGACAGCAGGTCTTGGCCCGGCCCGGAGACACCACATCATGTCAGACAGCAGGTCTCGGCCCGGCCCGGAGACACCACATCATGTCAGACAGCAGGTCTCGGCCCGGCCCGGAGACACCACATCATGTCAGACAGCAGGTCTCGGCCCGGCCCGGAGACACCACATCATGTCAGACAGCAGGTCTCGGCCCGGAGACACCACATCATGTCAGACAGCAGGTCTCGGCCCGGCCCGGAGACACCACATCATGTCAGACAGCAGGTCTCGGCCCGGAGACACTACATCATGTCAGACAGCCGGTCTCGGCCCGGAGACACCACATCATGTCAGACAGCAGGTCTCGGCCCGGAGACACCACATCATGTCAGACAGCAGGTCTCGGCCCGGAGACACCACATCATGTCAGATGGCAGGTCTCGGCCCGGAGACACCACATCATGTCAGACGGCAGGTCTCGGCCCGGAGACACCACATCATGTCAGACGGCAGGTCTCGGCCCGGCCCGGAGACACCACATCATGTCAGACAGCAGGTCTCGGCCCGGCCCGGAGACACCACATCATGTCAGACAGCAGGTCTCGGCCCTGCCCGGAGACACCACATCATGTCAGACAGCAGGTCTCAACCCGGCCCGGAGACACCACATCATGTCAGACAGCAGGTCTCGGCCAGGCCCGGAGACACCACATCATGTCAGACAGCAGGTCTCGGCCCGGAGACACCACATCATGTCAGACAGCAGGTCTCGGCCCGACCCGGAGACACCACATCATGTCAGACAGCAGGTCTCGGCCCGGAGACACCACATCATGTCAGACGGCAGGTCTCGGCCCGGCCCGGAGACACCACATCATGTCAGACAGCAGGTCTCGGCCCGGCCCGGAGACACCACATCATGTCAGACAGCAGGTCTCGGCCCGGAGACACCACATCATGTCAGACGGCAGGTCTCGGCCCGGAGACACCACATCATGTCAGACGGCAGGTCTCGGCCCGGCCCGGAGACACCACATCATGTCAGACAGCAGGTCTCGGCCCGGCCCGGAGACACCACATCATGTCAGACAGCAGGTCTCGGCCCGGCCCGGAGACACCACATCATGTCAGACAGCAGGTCTCGGCCCGGATACACCACATCATGTCAGACAGCAGGTTTCGGCCCGGAGACACCACATCATGTCAGACGGCAGGTCTCGGCCCGGCCCGGAGACACCACATCATGTCAGACAGCAGCTCTCGGCCCGGAGACACCACATCATGTCAGACAGCAGGTATCGGCCCGGAGACACCACATCATGTCAGACAGCAGGTCTCGGCCCGGCCCGGAGACACCACATCATGTCAGATAGCAGGTCTCGGCCCGGCCCGGAGACACCACATCATGTCAGACGACAGGTCTCGGCCCGGAGACACCACATCATGTCAGACAGCAGGTCTCGGCCCGGAGACACCACATCATGTCAGACAGCAGGTCTCGGCCCGGCCCGGAGACACCACATCATGTCAGACGGCAGGTCTCGGCCCGGAGACACCACATCATGTCAGACGGCAGGTCTCGGCCCGGAGACACCACATCATGTCAGCCGGCAGGTCTCGGCCCGGCCCGGAGACACCACATCATGTCAGACGGCAGGTCTCGGCCCGGAGACACCACATCATGTCAGACAGCAGGTCTCGGCCCGGAGACACCACATCATGTCAGACAGCAGGTCTCGGCCCGGCCCGGAGACACCACATCATGTCAGACAGCAGGTCTCGGCCCGGAGACACCACATCATGTCAGACAGCAGGTCTCGGCCCGGCCCGGAGACACCACATCATGTCAGACCGCAGGTCTCGGCCCGGCCCGGAGACACCACATCATGTCAGACGGCAGGTCTCGGCCCGGAGACACCACATCATGTCAGACAGCAGGTCTCGGCCCGGCCCGGAGACACCACATCATGTCAGACAGCAGGTCTCGGCCCGGCCCGGAGACACCACATCATGTCAGACAGCAGGTCTCGGCCCGGAGACACCACATCATGTCAGACGGCAGGTCTCGGCCCGGAGACACCACATCATGTCAGACAGCAGGTCTCGGCCCGGAGACACCACATCATGTCAGACGGCAGGTCTCGGCCCGGAGACACCACATCATGTCAGACGGCAGGTCTCGGCCCGGAGACACCACATCATGTCAGACAGCAGGTCTCGGCCCGGAGACACCACATCATGTCAGACGGCAGGTCTCGGCCCGGCCCGGAGACACCACATCATGTCAGACAGCAGGTCTCGGCCCGGCCCGGAGACACCACATCATGTCAGACGACAGGTCTCGGCCCGGAGACACCACATCATGTCAGACAGCAGGTCTCGGCCCGGAGACACCACATCATGTCAGACAGCAGGTCTCGGCCCGGCCCGGAGACACCACATCATGTCAGACGGCAGGTCTCGGCCCGGAGACACCACATCATGTCAGACGGCAGGTCTCGGCCCGGAGACACCACATCATGTCAGCCGGCAGGTCTCGGCCCGGCCCGGAGACACCACATCATGTCAGACGGCAGGTCTCGGCCCGGAGACACCACATCATGTCAGACAGCAGGTCTCGGCCCGGAGACACCACATCATGTCAGACAGCAGGTCTCGGCCCGGCCCGGAGACACCACATCATGTCAGACAGCAGGTCTCGGCCCGGAGACACCACATCATGTCAGACAGCAGGTCTCGGCCCGGCCCGGAGACACCACATCATGTCAGACCGCAGGTCTCGGCCCGGCCCGGAGACACCACATCATGTCAGACGGCAGGTCTCGGCCCGGAGACACCACATCATGTCAGACAGCAGGTCTCGGCCCGGCCCGGAGACACCACATCATGTCAGACAGCAGGTCTCGGCCCGGCCCGGAGACACCACATCATGTCAGACAGCAGGTCTCGGCCCGGAGACACCACATCATGTCAGACGGCAGGTCTCGGCCCGGAGACACCACATCATGTCAGACAGCAGGTCTCGGCCCGGAGACACCACATCATGTCAGACGGCAGGTCTCGGCCCGGAGACACCACATCATGTCAGACGGCAGGTCTCGGCCCGGAGACACCACATCATGTCAGACAGCAGGTCTCGGCCCGGAGACACCACATCATGTCAGACAGCAGGTCTCGGCCCGGAGACACCACATCATGTCAGACAGCAGGTCTCGGCCCGACCCGGAGACACCACATCATGTCAGACAGCAGGTCTCGGCCCGGAGACACCACATCATGTCAGACGGCAGGTCTCGGCCCGGCCCGGAGACACCACATCATGTCAGACAGCAGGTCTCGGCCCGGAGACACCACATCATGTCAGACGGCAGGTCTCGGCCCGGAGACACCACATCATGTCAGACGGCAGGTCTCGGCCCGGCCCGGAGACACCACATCATGTCAGACAGCAGGTCTCGGCCCGGCCCGGAGACACCACATCATGTCAGACCGCAGGTCTCGGCCCGGCCCGGAGACACCACATCATGTCAGACGGCAGGTCTCGGCCCGGAGACACCACATCATGTCAGACAGCAGGTCTCGGCCCGGCCCGGAGACACCACATCATGTCAGACAGCAGGTCTCGGCCCGGCCCGGAGACACCACATCATGTCAGACAGCAGGTCTCGGCCCGGAGACACCACATCATGTCAGACGGCAGGTCTCGGCCCGGAGACACCACATCATGTCAGACAGCAGGTCTCGGCCCGGAGACACCACATCATGTCAGACAGCAGGTCTCGGCCCGGAGACACCACATCATGTCAGACGGCAGGTCTCGGCCCGGAGACACCACATCATGTCAGACGGCAGGTCTCGGCCCGGAGACACCACATCATGTCAGACAGCAGGTCTCGGCCCGGAGACACCACATCATGTCAGACGGCAGGTCTCGGCCCGGCCCGGAGACACCACATCATGTCAGACAGCAGGTCTCGGCCCGGCCCGGAGACACCACATCATGTCAGACAGGAGGTCTCGGCCCGGAGACACCACATCATGTCAGACAGCAGGTCTCGGCCCGGAGACACCACATCATGTCAGACGGTAGGTCTCGGCCCGGCCCGGAGACACCACATCATGTCAGACAGCAGGTCTCGGCCCGGCCCGGAGACAGCACATCATGTCAGACGGCAGGTCTCGGCCCGGCCCGGAGACACCACATCATGTCAGACGGCAGGTCTCGGCCCGGAGACACCACATCATGTCAGACGGCAGGTCTCGGCCCGGAGACACCACATCATGTCAGACGGCAGGTCTCGGCCCGGAGACACCACCTCATGTCAGACGGCAGGTCTCGGCCCGGAGACACCACATCATGTCAGACGGCAGGTCTCGGCCCGGAGACACCACATCATGTGAGACGGCAGGTCTCGGCCCGGCCCGGAGACACCACATCATGTCAGACAGCAGGTCTCGGCCCGGCCCGGAGACACCACATCATGTCAGACAGCAGGTCTCGTCCCGGAGACACCACATCATGTCAGACGGCAGGTCTCGGCCCGGAGACACCACATCATGTCAGACAGCAGGTCTCGGCCCGGCCCGGAGACACCACATCATGTCAGACAGCAGGTCTCGTCCCGGAGACACCACATCATGTCAGACGGCAGGTCTCGGCCCGGAGACACCACATCATGTCAGACAGCAGGTCTCGGCCCGGAGACACCACATCATGTCAGATGGCAGGTCTCAGCCCGGCCCGGAGACACCACATCATGTCAGACAGCAGGTCTCGGCCCGGCCCGGAGACACCACATCATGTCAGACAGCAGGTCTCGTCCCGGAGACACCACATCATGTCAGACGGCAGGTCTCGGCCCGGAGACACCACATCATGTCAGACAGCAGGTCTCGGCCCGGAGACACCACATCATGTCAGATGGCAGGTCTCGGCCCGGCCCGGAGACACCACATCATGTCAGACAGCAGGTCTCGGCCCGGAGACACCACATCATGTCAGACGGCAGGTCTCGGCCCGGAGACACCACATCATGTCAGACAGCAGGTCTCGGCCCGGAGACACCACATCATGTCAGATGGCAGGTCTCGGCCCGGCCCGGAGACACCACATCATGTCAGACAGCAGGTCTCGGCCCGGAGACACCACATCATGTCAGACAGCAGGTCTCGGCCCGGATACACCACATCATGTCAGACAGCAGGTCTCGGCCCGGAGACACCACATCATGTCAGACAGCAGGTCTCGGCCCGGCCCGGAGACACCACATCATGTCAGACAGCAGGTCTCGGCCCGGAGACACCACATCATGTCAGACAGCAGGTCTCGGCCCGGCCCGGAAACACCACATCATGTCAGACAGCAGATCTCGGCCCGGCCCGGAGACACCACATCATGTCAGACAGCAGGTCTCGGCCCGGAGACACCACATCATGTCAGACGGCAGGTCTCGGCCCGGAGACACCACATCATGTCAGACAGCATGTCTCGGCCCGGCCCGGAGACACCACATCATGTCAGACAGCAGGTCTCGGCCCGGCCCGGAGACACCACAGCATGTCAGACGGCAGGTCTCGCCCCGGAGACACCACATCATGCCAGACAGCAGGTCTCGGCCCGGAGGCACCACATCATTTCAGACAGCAGGTCTCGGCCCGGCCCGGAGACACCACATCATGTCAGACAGCAGGTCTCGGCCCGGAGACACCAAATCATGTCAGACAGCCGGTTTCGGCCCGGAGACACCACATCATGTCAGACAGCAGGTCTCGGCCCGGAGACACCACATCATGTCAGACAGCAGGTCTCGGCCCGGAGACACCACATCATGTCAGATGGCAGGTCTCGGCCCGGCCCGGAGACACCACATCATGTCAGACAGCAGGTCTCGGCCCGGAGACACCACATCATGTCAGACGGCAGGTCTCGGCCCGGGGACACCACATCATGTCAGACAGCAGGTCTCGGCCCGGCCCGGAGACACCACATCATGTCAGACAGCAGGTCTCGGCCCGGCACGGAGACAGCACATCATGTCAGACGGCAGGTCTCGGCCCGGAGACACCACATCATGTCAGACAGCAGGTCTCGGCCCGGAGACACCACATCATGTCAGACGGCAGGTCTCGGCCCGGCCCGGAGACACCACATCATGTCAGACAGCAGGTCTCGGCCCGGCCCGGAGACACCACATCATGTCAGACAGCAGGTCTCGGCCCGGAGACACCACATCATGTCAGACGGCAGGTCTCGGCCCGGAGACACCACATCATGTCAGACAGCAGGTCTCGGCCCAGAGACACCACATCATGTCAGACGGCAGGTCTCGGCCCGGCCCGGAGACACCACATCATGTCAGACAGCAGGTCTCGGCCCGGAGACACCACATCATGTCAGACAGCAGGTCTCGGCCCGGAGACACCACATCATGTCAGACAGCAGGTCTCGGCCCGGAGACACCACATCATGTCAGACAGCAGGTCTCGGCCCGGCCCGGAGACACCACATCATGTCAGACAGCAGGTCTCGGCCCGGAGACACCACATCATGTCAGACAGCAGGTCTCGGCCCGGCTCGGAGACACCACATCATGTCAGACGGCAGGTCTCGGCCCGGAGACACCACATCATGTCAGACAGCAGGTCTCGGCCCGGAGACACCACATCATGTCAGACAGCAGGTCTCGGCCCGGAGACACCACATCATGTCAGACAGCAGGTCTCGGCCCGGAGACACCACATCATGTCAGACAGCAGGTCTCGGCCCGGAGACACCACATCATGTCAGACAGCAGGTCTCGGCCCGGCCCGGAGACACCACATCATGTCAGACGGCAGGTCTCGGCGCGGCCCGGAGACACCACATCATGTCAGACAGCAGGTCTCGGCCCGGCCCGGAGACACCACATCATGTCAGACAGCAGGTCTCGGCCCGGCCTGGAGACACCACATCATGTCAGACAGCAGGTCTCGGCCCGGCCCGGAGACACCACATCATGTCAGACAGCAGGTCTCGGCCCGGCCCGGAGACACCAAATCATGTCAGACGGCAGGTCTCGGCCCGGCCCGGAGACACCACATCATGTCAGACAGCAGGTCTCGGCCCGGCCCGGAGACACCACATCATGTCAGACAGCAGGTCTTGGCCCGGCCCGGAGACACCACATCATGTCAGACAGCAGGTCTCGGCCCGGCCCGGAGACACCACATCATGTCAGACAGCAGGTCTCGGCCCGGCCCGGAGACACCACATCATGTCAGACAGCAGGTCTCGGCCCGGCCCGGAGACACCACATCATGTCAGACAGCAGGTCTCGGCCCGGAGACACCACATCATGTCAGACAGCAGGTCTCGGCCCGGCCCGGAGACACCACATCATGTCAGACAGCAGGTCTCGGCCCGGAGACACTACATCATGTCAGACAGCCGGTCTCGGCCCGGAGACACCACATCATGTCAGACAGCAGGTCTCGGCCCGGAGACACCACATCATGTCAGACAGCAGGTCTCGGCCCGGAGACACCACATCATGTCAGATGGCAGGTCTCGGCCCGGAGACACCACATCATGTCAGACGGCAGGTCTCGGCCCGGAGACACCACATCATGTCAGACGGCAGGTCTCGGCCCGGCCCGGAGACACCACATCATGTCAGACAGCAGGTCTCGGCCCGGAGACACCACATCATGTCAGACAGCAGGTCTCAACCCGGCCCGGAGACACCACATCATGTCAGACAGCAGGTCTCGGCCAGGCCCGGAGACACCACATCATGTCAGACAGCAGGTCTCGGCCCGGAGACACCACATCATGTCAGACAGCAGGTCTCGGCCCGACCCGGAGACACCACATCATGTCAGACAGCAGGTCTCGGCCCGGAGACACCACATCATGTCAGACGGCAGGTCTCGGCCCGGCCCGGAGACACCACATCATGTCAGACAGCAGGTCTCGGCCCGGCCCGGAGACACCACATCATGTCAGACAGCAGGTCTCGGCCCGGAGACACCACATCATGTCAGACGGCAGGTCTCGGCCCGGAGACACCACATCATGTCAGACGGCAGGTCTCGGCCCGGCCCGGAGACACCACATCATGTCAGACAGCAGGTCTCGGCCCGGCCCGGAGACACCACATCATGTCAGACAGCAGGTCTCGGCCCGGCCCGGAGACACCACATCATGTCAGACAGCAGGTCTCGGCCCGGATACACCACATCATGTCAGACAGCAGGTTTCGGCCCGGAGACACCACATCATGTCAGACGGCAGGTCTCGGCCCGGCCCGGAGACACCACATCATGTCAGACAGCAGCTCTCGGCCCGGAGACACCACATCATGTCAGACAGCAGGTCTCGGCCCGGCCCGGAGACACCACATCATGTCAGATAGCAGGTCTCGGCCCGGCCCGGAGACACCACATCATGTCAGACGACAGGTCTCGGCCCGGAGACACCACATCATGTCAGACAGCAGGTCTCGGCCCGGAGACACCACATCATGTCAGACAGCAGGTCTCGGCCCGGCCCGGAGACACCACATCATGTCAGACGGCAGGTCTCGGCCCGGAGACACCACATCATGTCAGACGGCAGGTCTCGGCCCGGAGACACCACATCATGTCAGCCGGCAGGTCTCGGCCCGGCCCGGAGACACCACATCATGTCAGACGGCAGGTCTCGGCCCGGAGACACCACATCATGTCAGACAGCAGGTCTCGGCCCGGAGACACCACATCATGTCAGACAGCAGGTCTCGGCCCGGCCCGGAGACACCACATCATGTCAGACAGCAGGTCTCGGCCCGGAGACACCACATCATGTCAGACAGCAGGTCTCGGCCCGGCCCGGAGACACCACATCATGTCAGACCGCAGGTCTCGGCCCGGCCCGGAGACACCACATCATGTCAGACGGCAGGTCTCGGCCCGGAGACACCACATCATGTCAGACAGCAGGTCTCGGCCCGGCCCGGAGACACCACATCATGTCAGACAGCAGGTCTCGGCCCGGCCCGGAGACACCACATCATGTCAGACAGCAGGTCTCGGCCCGGAGACACCACATCATGTCAGACGGCAGGTCTCGGCCCGGAGACACCACATCATGTCAGACAGCAGGTCTCGCCCCGGAGACACCACATCATGTCAGACGGCAGGTCTCGGCCCGGAGACACCACATCATGTCAGACGGCAGGTCTCGGCCCGGAGACACCACATCATGTCAGACAGCAGGTCTCGGCCCGGAGACACCACATCATGTCAGACGGCAGGTCTCGGCCCGGCCCGGAGACACCACATCATGTCAGACAGCAGGTCTCGGCCCGGCCCGGAGACACCACATCATGTCAGACGACAGGTCTCGGCCCGGAGACACCACATCATGTCAGACAGCAGGTCTCGGCCCGGAGACACCACATCATGTCAGACAGCAGGTCTCGGCCCGGCCCGGAGACACCACATCATGTCAGACGGCAGGTCTCGGCCCGGAGACACCACATCATGTCAGACGGCAGGTCTCGGCCCGGAGACACCACATCATGTCAGCCGGCAGGTCTCGGCCCGGCCCGGAGACACCACATCATGTCAGACGGCAGGTCTCGGCCCGGAGACACCACATCATGTCAGACAGCAGGTCTCGGCCCGGAGACACCACATCATGTCAGACAGCAGGTCTCGGCCCGGCCCGGAGACACCACATCATGTCAGACAGCAGGTCTCGGCCCGGAGACACCACATCATGTCAGACAGCAGGTCTCGGCCCGGCCCGGAGACACCACATCATGTCAGACCGCAGGTCTCGGCCCGGCCCGGAGACACCACATCATGTCAGACGGCAGGTCTCGGCCCGGAGACACCACATCATGTCAGACAGCAGGTCTCGGCCCGGCCCGGAGACACCACATCATGTCAGACAGCAGGTCTCGGCCCGGCCCGGAGACACCACATCATGTCAGACAGCAGGTCTCGGCCCGGAGACACCACATCATGTCAGACGGCAGGTCTCGGCCCGGAGACACCACATCATGTCAGACAGCAGGTCTCGGCCCGGAGACACCACATCATGTCAGACGGCAGGTCTCGGCCCGGAGACACCACATCATGTCAGACGGCAGGTCTCGGCCCGGAGACACCACATCATGTCAGACAGCAGGTCTCGGCCCGGAGACACCACATCATGTCAGACGGCAGGTCTCGGCCCGGCCCGGAGACACCACAGCATGTCAGACAGCAGGTCTCGGCCCGGCCCGGAGACACCACATCATGTCAGACAGCAGGTCTCGGCCCGGAGACACCACATCATGTCAGACGGCAGGTCTCAGCCCGGAGACACAACATCATGTCAGACAGCAGGTCTCGGCCCGGAGACACCACATCATATCAGACGGCAGGTTTCGGCCCGGAGACACCACATCATGTCAGACAGGAGGTCTCGGCCCGGAGACACCACATCATGTCAGACAGCAGGTCTCGGCCCGGAGACACCACATCATGTCAGACGGTAGGTCTCGGCCCGGCCCGGAGACACCACATCATGTCAGACAGCAGGTCTCGGCCCGGCCCGGAGACAGCACATCATGTCAGACGGCAGGTCTCGGCCCGGCCCGGAGACACCACATCATGTCAGACGGCAGGTCTCGGCCCGGAGACACCACATCATGTCAGACGGCAGGTCTCGGCCCGGAGACACCACATCATGTCAGACGGCAGGTCTCGGCCCGGAGACACCACATCATGTCAGACAGCAGGTCTCGGCCCGGCCCGGAGACACCACATCATGTCAGACAGCAGGTCTCGGCCCGGAGACACCACCTCATGTCAGACGGCAGGTCTCGGCCCGGAGACACCACATCATGTCAGACGGCAGGTCTCGGCCCGGAGACACCACATCATGTGAGACGGCAGGTCTCGGCCCGGAGACACCACATCATGTCAGATAGCAGGTCTCGGCCCGGAGACACCACATCATGTCAGACGGCAGGTCTCGGCCCGGAGACACCACATCATGTCAGATAGCAGGTCTCGGCCCGGAGACACCACATCATGTGAGACGGCAGGTCTCGGCCCGGAGACACCACATCATGTCAGATAGCAGGTCTCGGCCCGGAGACACCACATCATGTCAGACGGCAGGTCTCAGCCCGGCCCGGAGACACCACATCATGTCAGACAGCAGGTCTCGGCCCGGCCCGGAGACACCACATCATGTCAGACAGCAGGTCTCGGCCCGGCCCGGAGACACCACATCATGTCAGACAGCAGGTCTCGTCCCGGAGACACCACATCATGTCAGACGGCAGGTCTCGGCCCGGAGACACCACATCATGTCAGACAGCAGGTCTCGGCCCGGAGACACCACATCATGTCAGATGGCAGGTCTCGGCCCGGCCCGGAGACACTACATCATGTCAGACAGCAGGTCTCGGCCCGGAGACACCACATCATGTCAGACAGCAGGTCTCGGCCCGGATACACCACATCATGTCAGACAGCAGGTCTCGGCCCGGAGACACCACATCATGTCAGACAGCAGGTCTCGGCCCGGCCCGGAGACACCACATCATGTCAGACAGCAGGTCTCGGCCCGGAGACACCACATCATGTCAGACAGAAGGTCTCGGCCCGGAGACACCACATCATGTCAGACAGCAGGTCTCGGCCCGGCCCGGAAACACCACATCATGTCAGACAGCAGGTCTCGGCCCGGCCCGGAGACACCACATCATGTCAGACAGCAGGTCTCGGCCCGGAGACACCACATCATGTCAGACAGCAGGTCTCGGCCCGGAGACACCACATCATGTCAGACAGCAGGTATCGGCCTGGAGACACCACATCATGTCAGACAGCAGGTCTCGGCCCGGAGACACCACATCATGTCAGACAGCAGGTCTCGGCCCGGCCCGGAGACACCACATCATGTCAGACGGCAGGTCTCGGCCCGGAGACACCACATCATGTCACACAGCAGGTCTCGGCCCGGAGACACCACATCATGTTAGACAGCAGGTCTCGGCCCGGCCCGGAGACACCACATCATGTCAGACGGCAGGTCTCGGCCCGGAGACACCACATCATGTCAGACAGCAGGTCTCGGCCCGGAGACACCACATCATGTCAGACAACAGGTCTCGGCCCGGCCCGGAGACACCACATCATGTCAGACAGCAGGTCTCGGCCCGGAGACACCACATCATGTCAGACGGCAGGTCTCGGCCCGGAGACACCACATCGTGTCAGACAGCAGGTCTCGGCCCGGCCCGGAGACACCACATCATGTCAGACAGCAGGTCTCGGCCCGGCCCGGAGACACCACATCATGTCAGACAGCAGGTCTCGGCCCGGAGACACCACATCATGTCAGACAGCAGGTCTCGGCCCGGAGACACCACATCATGTCAGTCAGCAGGTCTCGGCCCGGCCCGGAGACACCACATCATGTCAGACAGCAGGTCTCGGCCCGGCCCGGAGACACCACATCATGTCAGACGGCAGGTCTCGGCCCGGAGACACCACATCATGTCAGACAGCAGGTCTCGGCCCGGCCCGGAGACATCACATCATGTCAGACAGCAGGTCTCGGCCAGGAGACACCACATCATGTCAGACAGCAGGTCTCGGCCCGGAGACACCACATCATGTCAGACAGCAGGTCTCGGCCCGGAGACACCACATCATGTCAGACAGCAGGTTTCGGCCCGGAGACACCACATCATGTCAGTCAGCAGGTCTCGGCCCGGCCCGGAGACACCACATCATGTCAGACAGCAGGTCTCGGCCCGGCCCGGAGACACCACATCATGTCAGACAGCAGGTCTCGGCCCGGCCCGGAGACACCACATCATGTCAGACAGCAGGTCTCGGCCAGGCCCGGAGACACCACATCATGTCAGACGGCAGGTCTCGGCCCGGAGACACCACATCATGTCAGACAGCAGGTCTCGGCCCGGAGACACCACATCATGTCAGATGGCAGGTCTCGGCCCGGCCCGGAGACACCACATCATGTCAGACAGCAGGTCTCGGCCCGGAGACACCACATCATGTCAGACAGCAGGTCTCGGCCCGGATACACCACATCATGTCAGACAGCAGGTCTCGGCCCGGAGACACCACATCATGTCAGACAGCAGGTCTCGGCCCGGAGACACCACCTCATGTCAGACGGCAGGTCTCGGCCCGGAGACACCACATCATGTCAGACGGCAGGTCTCGGCCCGGAGACACCACATCATGTGAGACGGCAGGTCTCGGCCCGGAGACACCACATCATGTCAGACGGCAGGTCTCAGCCCGGCCCGGAGACACCACATCATGTCAGACAGCAGGTCTCGGCCCGGCCCGGAGACACCACATCATGTCAGACAGCAGGTCTCGGCCCGGCCCGGAGACACCACATCATGTCAGACAGCAGGTCTCGTCCCGGAGACACCACATCATGTCAGACGGCAGGTCTCGGCCCGGAGACACCACATCATGTCAGACAGCAGGTCTCGGCCCGGAGACACCACATCATGTCAGATGGCAGGTCTCGGCCCGGCCCGGAGACACCACATCATGTCAGACAGCAGGTCTCGGCCCGGAGACACCACATCATGTCAGACAGCAGGTCTCGGCCCGGATACACCACATCATGTCAGACAGCAGGTCTCGGCCCGGAGACACCACATCATGTCAGACAGCAGGTCTCGGCCCGGCCCGGAGACACCACATCATGTCAGACAGCAGGTGTCGGCCCGGAGACACCACATCATGTCAGACAGCAGGTCTCGGCCCGGCCCGGAAACACCACATCATGTCAGACAGCAGGTCTCGGCCCGGCCCGGAGACACCACATCATGTCAGACGGCAGGTCTCGGCCCGGAGACACCACATCATGTCAGACAGCAGGTCTCGGCCCGGATACACCACATCATGTCAGACAGCAGGTCTCGGCCCGGCCCGGAGACACCACATCATGTCAGACGGCAGGTCTCGGCCCGGAGACACCACATCATGTCAGACAGCAGGTCTCGGCCCGGAGACACCACATCATGTCAGACAGCAGGTCTCGGCCCGGAGACACCACATCATGTCAGACGGCAGGTCTCGGCCCGGAGACACCACATCATGTCAGACGGCAGGTCTCGGCCTGGAGACACCACATCATGTCAGACAGCAGGTCTCGGCCCGGAGACACCACATCATGTCAGACAGCAGGTCTCGGCCCGGCCCGGAGACACCACATCATGTCAGACGGCAGGTCTCGGCCCGGAGACACCACATCATGTCACACAGCAGGTCTCGGCCCGGAGACACCACATCATGTTAGACAGCAGGTCTCGGCCCGGCCCGGAGACACCACATCATGTCAGACGGCAGGTCTCGGCCCGGAGACACCACATCATGTCAGACAGCAGGTCTCGGCCCGGAGACACCACATCATGTCAGACAACAGGTCTCGGCCCGGCCCGGAGACACCACATCATGTCAGACAGCAGGTCTCGGCCCGGAGACACCACATCATGTCAGACGGCAGGTCTCGGCCCGGAGACACCACATCGTGTCAGACAGCAGGTCTCGGCCCGGAGACACCACATCATGTCAGACAGCAGGTCTCGGCCCGGCCCGGAGACACCACATCATGTCAGACAGCAGGTCTCGGCCCGGAGACACCACATCATGTCAGACAGCAGGTCTCGGCCCGGCCCGGAGACACCACATCATGTCAGACAGCAGGTCTCGGCCCGGAGACACCACATCATGTCAGACAGCAGGTCTCGGCCCGGAGACACCACATCATGTCAGTCAGCAGGTCTCGGCCCGGCCCGGAGACACCACATCATGTCAGACAGCAGGTCTCGGCCCGGCCCGGAGACACCACATCATGTCAGACGGCAGGTCTCGGCCCGGAGACACCACATCATGTCAGACAGCAGGTCTCGGCCCGGCCCGGAGACATCACATCATGTCAGACAGCAGGTCTCGGCCCGGAGACACCACATCATGTCAGACAGCAGGTCTCGGCCCGGAGACACCACATCATGTCAGACAGCAGGTCTCGGCCCGGAGACACCACATCATGTCAGACAGCAGGTTTCGGCCCGGAGACACCACATCATGTCAGTCAGCAGGTCTCGGCCCGGCCCGGAGACACCACATCATGTCAGACAGCAGGTCTCGGCCCGGCGCGGAGACACCACATCATGTCAGACAGCAGGTCTCGGCCCGGCCCGGAGACACCACATCATGTCAGACAGCAGGTCTCGGCCAGGCCCGGAGACACCACATCATGTCAGACGGCAGGTCTCGGCCCGGAGACACCACATCATGTCAGACAGCAGGTCTCGGCCCGGAGACACCACATCATGTCAGATGGCAGGTCTCGGCCCGGCCCGGAGACACCACATCATGTCAGACGGCAGGTCTCGGCCCGGAGACACCACATCATGTCAGACAGCAGGTCTCGGCCCGGAGACACCACATCATGTCAGACAGCAGGTCTCGGCCCGGATACACCACATCATGTCAGACAGCAGGTCTCGGCCCGGAGACACCACATCATGTCAGACAGCAGGTCTCGGCCCGGCCCGGAGACACCACATCATGTCAGACAGCAGGTCTCGGCCCGGAGACACCACATCATGTCAGACAGCAGGTCTCGGCCCGGCCCGGAAACACCACATCATGTCAGACAGCAGGTCTCGGCCCGGCCCGGAGACACCACATCATGTCAGACAGCAGGTCTCGGCCCGGAGACACCACATCATGTCAGACAGCAGGTCTCGGCCCGGCCCGGAGACACCACATCATGTCAGGCAGCAGGTCTCGGCCCGGAGACACCACATCATGTCAGACAGCAGGTCTCGGCCCGGAGACACCACATCATGTCAGACGGCAGGTCTCGGCCCGGAGACACCACATCATGTCAGACAGCAGGTCTCGGCCCGGCCCGGAGACACCACATCATGTCAGACAGCAGGTCTCGGCCCGGCCCGGAGACACCACATCATGTCAGACGGCAGGTCTCGCCCCGGAGACACCACATCATGCCAGACAGCAGGTCTCGGCCCGGAGACACCACATCATGTCAGACAGCAGGTCTCGGCCCGGCCCGGAGACACCACATCATGTCAGACGGCAGGTCTCGGCCCGGAGACACCACATCATGTCAGACAGCAGGTCTCGGCCCGGATACACCACATCATGTCAGACAGCAGGTCTCGGCCCGGCCCGGAGACACCACATCATGTCAGACGGCAGGTCTCGGCCCGGAGACACCACATCATGTCAGACAGCAGGTCTCGGCCCGGCCCGGAGACACCACATCATGTCAGACGGCAGGTCTCGGCCCGGAGACACCACATCATGTCAGACAGCAGGTCTCGGCCCGGCCCGGAGACACCACATCATGTCAGACAGCAGGTCTCGGCCCGGAGACACCACATCATGTCAGACGGCAGGTCTCGGCCCGGAGACACCACATCATGTCAGACGGCAGGTCTCGGCCTGGAGACACCACATCATGTCAGACAGCAGGTCTCGGCCCGGAGACACCACATCATGTCAGACAGCAGGTCTCGGCCCGGCCCGGAGACACCACATCATGTCAGACGGCAGGTCTCGGCCCGGAGACACCACATCATGTCACACAGCAGGTCTCGGCCCGGAGACACCACATCATGTTAGACAGCAGGTCTCGGCCCGGCCCGGAGACACCACATCATGTCAGACGGCAGGTCTCGGCCCGGAGACACCACATCATGTCAGACAGCAGGTCTCGGCCCGGAGACACCACATCATGTCAGACAACAGGTCTCGACCCGGCCCGGAGACACCACATCATGTCAGACAGCAGGTCTCGGCCCGGAGACACCACATCATGTCAGACGGCAGGTCTCGGCCCGGAGACACCACATCGTGTCAGACAGCAGGTCTCGGCCCGGCCCGGAGACACCACATCATGTCAGACAGCAGGTCTCGGCCCGGCCCGGAGACACCACATCATGTCAGACAGCAGGTCTCGGCCCGGAGACACCACATCATGTCAGACAGCAGGTCTCGGCCCGGAGACACCACATCATGTCAGTCAGCAGGTCTCGGCCCGGCCCGGAGACACCACATCATGTCAGACAGCAGGTCTCGGCCCGGCCCGGAGACACCACATCATGTCAGACGGCAGGTCTCGGCCCGGAGACACCACATCATGTCAGACAGCAGGTCTCGGCCCGGCCCGGAGACATCACATCATGTCAGACAGCAGGTCTCGGCCCGGAGACACCACATCATGTCAGACAGCAGGTCTCGGCCCGGAGACACCACATCATGTCAGACAGCAGGTCTCGGCCCGGAGACACCACATCATGTCAGACAGCAGGTTTCGGCCCGGAGACACCACATCATGTCAGTCAGCAGGTCTCGGCCCGGCCCGGAGACACCACATCATGTCAGACAGCAGGTCTCGGCCCGGCCCGGAGACACCACATCATGTCAGACAGCAGGTCTCGGCCCGGCCCGGAGACACCACATCATGTCAGACAGCAGGTCTCGGCCAGGCCCGGAGACACCACATCATGTCAGACGGCAGGTCTCGGCCCGGAGACACCACATCATGTCAGACAGCAGGTCTCGGCCCGGAGACACCACATCATGTCAGATGGCAGGTCTCGGCCCGGCCCGGAGACACCACATCATGTCAGACAGCAGGTCTCGGCCCGGAGACACCACATCATGTCAGACAGCAGGTCTCGGCCCGGATACACCACATCATGTCAGACAGCAGGTCTCGGCCCGGAGACACCACATCATGTCAGACAGCAGGTCTCGGCCCGGAGACACCACCTCATGTCAGACGGCAGGTCTCGGCCCGGAGACACCACATCATGTCAGACGGCAGGTCTCGGCCCGGAGACACCACATCATGTGAGACGGCAGGTCTCGGCCCGGAGACACCACATCATGTCAGATAGCAGGTCTCGGCCCGGAGACACCACATCATGTCAGACGGCAGGTCTCAGCCCGGCCCGGAGACACCACATCATGTCAGACAGCAGGTCTCGGCCCGGCCCGGAGACACCACATCATGTCAGACAGCAGGTCTCGGCCCGGATACACCACATCATGTCAGACAGCAGGTCTCGGCCCGGAGACACCACATCATGTCAGACAGCAGGTCTCGGCCCGGAGACACCACATCATGTCAGACAGCAGGTCTCGGCCCGGAGACACCACATCATGTCAGACAGCAGGTCTCGGCCCGGCCCGGAAACACCACATGTCAGACAGCAGGTCTCGGCCCGGCCCGGAGACACCACATCATGTCAGACAGCAGGTCTCGGCCCGGAGACACCACATCATGTCAGACAGCAGGTCTCGGCCCGGAGACACCACATCATGTCAGACAGCAGGTATCGGCCTGGAGACACCACATCATGTCAGACAGCAGGTCTCGGCCCGGAGACACCACATCATGTCAGACAGCAGGTCTCGGCCCGGCCCGGAGACACCACATCATGTCAGACGGCAGGTCTCGGCCTGGAGACACCACATCATGTCACACAGCAGGTCTCGGCCCGGAGACACCACATCATGTTAGACAGCAGGTCTCGGCCCGGCCCGGAGACACCACATCATGTCAGACGGCAGGTCTCGGCCCGGAGACACCACATCATGTCAGACAGCAGGTCTCGGCCCGGAGACACCACATCATGTCAGACAACAGGTCTCGGCCCGGCCCGGAGACACCACATCATGTCAGACAGCAGGTCTCGGCCCGGAGACACCACATCATGTCAGACGGCAGGTCTCGGCCCGGAGACACCACATCGTGTCAGACAGCAGGTCTCGGCCCGGCCCGGAGACACCACATCATGTCAGACAGCAGGTCTCGGCCCGGCCCGGAGACACCACATCATGTCAGACAGCAGGTCTCGGCCCGGAGACACCACATCATGTCAGACAGCAGGTCTCGGCCCGGAGACACCACATCATGTCAGACGGCAGGTCTCGGCCCGGAGACACCACATCATGTCAGACAGCAGGTCTCGGCCCGGCCCGGAGACATCACATCATGTCAGACAGCAGGTCTCGGCCCGGAGACACCACATCATGTCAGACAGCAGGTCTCGGCCCGGAGACACCACATCATGTCAGACAGCAGGTCTCGGCCCGGAGACACCACATCATGTCAGACAGCAGGTTTCGGCCCGGAGACACCACATCATGTCAGTCAGCAGGTCTCGGCCCGGCCCGGAGACACCACATCATGTCAGACAGCAGGTCTCGGCCCGGAGACACCACATCATGTCAGACAGCAGGTCTCGGCCAGGCCCGGAGACACCACATCATGTCAGACAGCAGGTCTCGGCCCGGCCCGGAGACACCACATCATGTCAGACAGCAGGTCTCGGCCAGGCCCGGAGACACCACATCATGTCAGACGGCAGGTCTCGGCCCGGAGACACCACATCATGTCAGACAGCAGGTCTCGGCCCGGAGACACCACATCATGTCAGATGGCAGGTCTCGGCCCGGATACACCACATCATGTCAGACAGCAGGTCTCGGCCCGGAGACACCACATCATGTCAGACAGCAGGTCTCGGCCCGGAGACACCACATCATGTCAGACAGCAGGTCTCGGCCCGGCCCGGAGACACCACATCATGTCAGACAGCAGGTGTCGGCCCGGAGACACCACATCATGTCAGACAGCAGGTCTCGGCCCGGCCCGGAAACACCACATCATGTCAGACAGCAGGTCTCGGCCCGGCCCGGAGACACCACATCATGTCAGACGGCAGGTCTCGGCCCGGAGACACCACATCATGTCAGACAGCAGGTCTCGGCCCGGATACACCACATCATGTCAGACAGCAGGTCTCGGCCCGGCCCGGAGACACCACATCATGTCAGACGGCAGGTCTCGGCCCGGAGACACCACATCATGTCAGACAGCAGGTCTCGGCCCGGAGACACCACATCATGTCAGACAGCAGGTCTCGGCCCGGAGACACCACATCATGTCAGACGGCAGGTCTCGGCCCGGAGACACCACATCATGTCAGACGGCAGGTCTCGGCCTGGAGACACCACATCATGTCAGACAGCAGGTCTCGGCCCGGAGACACCACATCATGTCAGACAGCAGGTCTCGGCCCGGCCCGGAGACACCACATCATGTCAGACGGCAGGTCTCGGCCCGGAGACACCACATCATGTCACACAGCAGGTCTCGGCCCGGAGACACCACATCATGTTAGACAGCAGGTCTCGGCCCGGCCCGGAGACACCACATCATGTCAGACGGCAGGTCTCGGCCCGGAGACACCACATCATGTCAGACAGCAGGTCTCGGCCCGGAGACACCACATCATGTCAGACAACAGGTCTCGGCCCGGCCCGGAGACACCACATCATGTCAGACAGCAGGTCTCGGCCCGGAGACACCACATCATGTCAGACGGCAGGTCTCGGCCCGGAGACACCACATCGTGTCAGACAGCAGGTCTCGGCCCGGCCCGGAGACACCACATCATGTCAGACAGCAGGTCTCGGCCCGGCCCGGAGACACCACATCATGTCAGACAGCAGGTCTCGGCCCGGAGACACCACATCATGTCAGACAGCAGGTCTCGGCCCGGAGACACCACATCATGTCAGTCAGCAGGTCTCGGCCCGGCCCGGAGACACCACATCATGTCAGACAGCAGGTCTCGGCCCGGCCCGGAGACACCACATCATGTCAGACGGCAGGTCTCGGCCCGGAGACACCACATCATGTCAGACAGCAGGTCTCGGCCCGGCCCGGAGACATCACATCATGTCAGACAGCAGGTCTCGGCCCGGAGACACCACATCATGTCAGACAGCAGGTCTCGGCCCGGAGACACCACATCATGTCAGACAGCAGGTCTCGGCCCGGAGACACCACATCATGTCAGACAGCAGGTTTCGGCCCGGAGACACCACATCATGTCAGTCAGCAGGTCTCGGCCCGGCCCGGAGACACCACATCATGTCAGACAGCAGGTCTCGGCCCGGCCCGGAGACACCACATCATGTCAGACAGCAGGTCTCGGCCCGGCCCGGAGACACCACATCATGTCAGACAGCAGGTCTCGGCCAGGCCCGGAGACACCACATCATGTCAGACGGCAGGTCTCGGCCCGGAGACACCACATCATGTCAGACAGCAGGTCTCGGCCCGGAGACACCACATCATGTCAGATGGCAGGTCTCGGCCCGGCCCGGAGACACCACATCATGTCAGACAGCAGGTCTCGGCCCGGAGACACCACATCATGTCAGACAGCAGGTCTCGGCCCGGATACACCACATCATGTCAGACAGCAGGTCTCGGCCCGGAGACACCACATCATGTCAGACAGCAGGTCTCGGCCCGGCCCGGAGACACCACATCATGTCAGACAGCAGGTCTCGGCCCGGAGACACCACATCATGTCAGACAGCAGGTCTCGGCCCGGCCCGGAAACACCACATCATGTCAGACAGCAGGTCTCGGCCCGGCCCGGAGACACCACATCATGTCAGACAGCAGGTCTCGGCCCGGAGACACCACATCATGTCAGACGGCAGGTCTCGGCCCGGAGACACCACATCATGTCAGACAGCAGGTCTCGGCCCGGCCCGGAGACACCACATCATGTCAGACAGCAGGTCTCGGCCCGGCCCGGAGACACCACATCATGTCAGACGGCAGGTCTCGCCCCGGAGACACCACATCATGCCAGACAGCAGGTCTCGGCCCGGAGACACCACATCATGTCAGACAGCAGGTCTCGGCCCGGCCCGGAGACACCACATCATGTCAGACGGCAGGTCTCGGCCCGGAGACACCACATCATGTCAGACAGCAGGTCTCGGCCCGGATACACCACATCATGTCAGACAGCAGGTCTCGGCCCGGCCCGGAGACACCACATCATGTCAGACGGCAGGTCTCGGCCCGGAGACACCACATCATGTCAGACAGCAGTTCTCGGCCCGGAGACACCACATCATGTCAGACAGCAGGTCTCGGCCCGGAGACACCACATCATGTCAGACGGCAGGTCTCGGCCCGGAGACACCACATCATGTCAGACGGCAGGTCTCGGCCTGGAGACACCACATCATGTCAGACAGCAGGTCTCGGCCCGGAGACACCACATCATGTCAGACAGCAGGTCTCGGCCCGGCCCGGAGACACCACATCATGTCAGACGGCAGGTCTCGGCCCGGAGACACCACATCATGTCACACAGCAGGTCTCGGCCCGGAGACACCACATCATGTTAGACAGCAGGTCTCGGCCCGGCCCGGAGACACCACATCATGTCAGACGGCAGGTCTCGGCCCGGAGACACCACATCATGTCAGACAGCATGTCTCGGCCCGGCCCGGAGACACCACATCATGTCAGACAGCAGGTCTCGGCCCGGCCCGGAGACACCACAGCATGTCAGACGGCAGGTCTCGCCCCGGAGACACCACATCATGCCAGACAGCAGGTCTCGGCCCGGAGGCACCACATCATTTCAGACAGCAGGTCTCGGCCCGGCCCGGAGACACCACATCATGTCAGACAGCAGGTCTCGGCCCGGAGACACCAAATCATGTCAGACAGCCGGTTTCGGCCCGGAGACACCACATCATGTCAGACAGCAGGTCTCGGCCCGGAGACACCACATCATGTCAGACAGCAGGTCTCGGCCCGGAGACACCACATCATGTCAGATGGCAGGTCTCGGCCCGGCCCGGAGACACCACATCATGTCAGACAGCAGGTCTCGGCCCGGAGACACCACATCATGTCAGACGGCAGGTCTCGGCCCGGGGACACCACATCATGTCAGACAGCAGGTCTCGGCCCGGCCCGGAGACACCACATCATGTCAGACAGCAGGTCTCGGCCCGGCACGGAGACAGCACATCATGTCAGACGGCAGGTCTCGGCCCGGAGACACCACATCATGTCAGACAGCAGGTCTCGGCCCGGAGACACCACATCATGTCAGACGGCAGGTCTCGGCCCGGCCCGGAGACACCACATCATGTCAGACAGCAGGTCTCGGCCCGGCCCGGAGACACCACATCATGTCAGACAGCAGGTCTCGGCCCGGAGACACCACATCATGTCAGACGGCAGGTCTCGGCCCGGAGACACCACATCATGTCAGACAGCAGGTCTCGGCCCAGAGACACCACATCATGTCAGACGGCAGGTCTCGGCCCGGCCCGGAGACACCACATCATGTCAGACAGCAGGTCTCGGCCCGGAGACACCACATCATGTCAGACAGCAGGTCTCGGCCCGGAGACACCACATCATGTCAGACAGCAGGTCTCGGCCCGGAGACACCACATCATGTCAGACAGCAGGTCTCGGCCCGGCCCGGAGACACCACATCATGTCAGACAGCAGGTCTCGGCCCGGAGACACCACATCATGTCAGACAGCAGGTCTCGGCCCGGCTCGGAGACACCACATCATGTCAGACGGCAGGTCTCGGCCCGGAGACACCACATCATGTCAGACAGCAGGTCTCGGCCCGGAGACACCACATCATGTCAGACAGCAGGTCTCGGCCCGGCCCGGAGACACCACATCATGTCAGACAGCAGGTCTCGGCCCGGAGACACTACATCATGTCAGACAGCAGGTCTCGGCCCGGCCCGGAGACACCACATCATGTCAGACAGCAGGTCTCGGCCCGGCCCGGAGACACCACATCATGTCAGACAGCAGGTCTCGGCCCGGAGACACCACATCATGTCAGACAGCAGGTCTCGGCCCGGCCCGGAGACACCACATCATGTCAGACAGCAGGTCTCGGCCCGGAGACACTACATCATGTCAGACAGCCGGTCTCGGCCCGGAGACACCACATCATGTCAGACAGCAGGTCTCGGCCCGGAGACACCACATCATGTCAGACAGCAGGTCTCGGCCCGGAGACACCACATCATGTCAGATGGCAGGTCTCGGCCCGGAGACACCACATCATGTCAGACGGCAGGTCTCGGCCCGGAGACACCACATCATGTCAGACGGCAGGTCTCGGCCCGGCCCGGAGACACCACATCATGTCAGACAGCAGGTCTCGGCCCGGAGACACCACATCATGTCAGACAGCAGGTCTCAACCCGGCCCGGAGACACCACATCATGTCAGACAGCAGGTCTCGGCCAGGCCCGGAGACACCACATCATGTCAGACAGCAGGTCTCGGCCCGGAGACACCACATCATGTCAGACAGCAGGTCTCGGCCCGACCCGGAGACACCACATCATGTCAGACAGCAGGTCTCGGCCCGGAGACACCACATCATGTCAGACGGCAGGTCTCGGCCCGGCCCGGAGACACCACATCATGTCAGACAGCAGGTCTCGGCCCGGCCCGGAGACACCACATCATGTCAGACAGCAGGTCTCGGCCCGGAGACACCACATCATGTCAGACGGCAGGTCTCGGCCCGGAGACACCACATCATGTCAGACGGCAGGTCTCGGCCCGGCCCGGAGACACCACATCATGTCAGACAGCAGGTCTCGGCCCGGCCCGGAGACACCACATCATGTCAGACAGCAGGTCTCGGCCCGGCCCGGAGACACCACATCATGTCAGACAGCAGGTCTCGGCCCGGATACACCACATCATGTCAGACAGCAGGTTTCGGCCCGGAGACACCACATCATGTCAGACGGCAGGTCTCGGCCCGGCCCGGAGACACCACATCATGTCAGACAGCAGCTCTCGGCCCGGAGACACCACATCATGTCAGACAGCAGGTCTCGGCCCGGCCCGGAGACACCACATCATGTCAGATAGCAGGTCTCGGCCCGGCCCGGAGACACCACATCATGTCAGACGACAGGTCTCGGCCCGGAGACACCACATCATGTCAGACAGCAGGTCTCGGCCCGGAGACACCACATCATGTCAGACAGCAGGTCTCGGCCCGGCCCGGAGACACCACATCATGTCAGACGGCAGGTCTCGGCCCGGAGACACCACATCATGTCAGACGGCAGGTCTCGGCCCGGAGACACCACATCATGTCAGCCGGCAGGTCTCGGCCCGGCCCGGAGACACCACATCATGTCAGACGGCAGGTCTCGGCCCGGAGACACCACATCATGTCAGACAGCAGGTCTCGGCCCGGAGACACCACATCATGTCAGACAGCAGGTCTCGGCCCGGCCCGGAGACACCACATCATGTCAGACAGCAGGTCTCGGCCCGGAGACACCACATCATGTCAGACAGCAGGTCTCGGCCCGGCCCGGAGACACCACATCATGTCAGACCGCAGGTCTCGGCCCGGCCCGGAGACACCACATCATGTCAGACGGCAGGTCTCGGCCCGGAGACACCACATCATGTCAGACAGCAGGTCTCGGCCCGGCCCGGAGACACCACATCATGTCAGACAGCAGGTCTCGGCCCGGCCCGGAGACACCACATCATGTCAGACAGCAGGTCTCGGCCCGGAGACACCACATCATGTCAGACGGCAGGTCTCGGCCCGGAGACACCACATCATGTCAGACAGCAGGTCTCGCCCCGGAGACACCACATCATGTCAGACGGCAGGTCTCGGCCCGGAGACACCACATCATGTCAGACGGCAGGTCTCGGCCCGGAGACACCACATCATGTCAGACAGCAGGTCTCGGCCCGGAGACACCACATCATGTCAGACGGCAGGTCTCGGCCCGGCCCGGAGACACCACATCATGTCAGACAGCAGGTCTCGGCCCGGCCCGGAGACACCACATCATGTCAGACGACAGGTCTCGGCCCGGAGACACCACATCATGTCAGACAGCAGGTCTCGGCCCGGAGACACCACATCATGTCAGACAGCAGGTCTCGGCCCGGCCCGGAGACACCACATCATGTCAGACGGCAGGTCTCGGCCCGGAGACACCACATCATGTCAGACGGCAGGTCTCGGCCCGGAGACACCACATCATGTCAGCCGGCAGGTCTCGGCCCGGCCCGGAGACACCACATCATGTCAGACGGCAGGTCTCGGCCCGGAGACACCACATCATGTCAGACAGCAGGTCTCGGCCCGGAGACACCACATCATGTCAGACAGCAGGTCTCGGCCCGGCCCGGAGACACCACATCATGTCAGACAGCAGGTCTCGGCCCGGAGACACCACATCATGTCAGACAGCAGGTCTCGGCCCGGCCCGGAGACACCACATCATGTCAGACCGCAGGTCTCGGCCCGGCCCGGAGACACCACATCATGTCAGACGGCAGGTCTCGGCCCGGAGACACCACATCATGTCAGACAGCAGGTCTCGGCCCGGCCCGGAGACACCACATCATGTCAGACAGCAGGTCTCGGCCCGGCCCGGAGACACCACATCATGTCAGACAGCAGGTCTCGGCCCGGAGACACCACATCATGTCAGACGGCAGGTCTCGGCCCGGAGACACCACATCATGTCAGACAGCAGGTCTCGGCCCGGAGACACCACATCATGTCAGACGGCAGGTCTCGGCCCGGAGACACCACATCATGTCAGACGGCAGGTCTCGGCCCGGAGACACCACATCATGTCAGACAGCAGGTCTCGGCCCGGAGACACCACATCATGTCAGACGGCAGGTCTCGGCCCGGCCCGGAGACACCACATCATGTCAGACAGCAGGTCTCGGCCCGGCCCGGAGACACCACATCATGTCAGACAGCAGGTCTCGGCCCGGAGACACCACATCATGTCAGACGGCAGGTCTCAGCCCGGAGACACAACATCATGTCAGACAGCAGGTCTCGGCCCGGAGACACCACATCATATCAGACGGCAGGTTTCGGCCCGGAGACACCACATCATGTCAGACAGGAGGTCTCGGCCCGGAGACACCACATCATGTCAGACAGCAGGTCTCGGCCCGGAGACACCACATCATGTCAGACGGTAGGTCTCGGCCCGGCCCGGAGACACCACATCATGTCAGACAGCAGGTCTCGGCCCGGCCCGGAGACAGCACATCATGTCAGACGGCAGGTCTCGGCCCGGCCCGGAGACACCACATCATGTCAGACGGCAGGTCTCGGCCCGGAGACACCACATCATGTCAGACGGCAGGTCTCGGCCCGGAGACACCACATCATGTCAGACGGCAGGTCTCGGCCCGGAGACACCACATCATGTCAGACAGCAGGTCTCGGCCCGGCCCGGAGACACCACATCATGTCAGACAGCAGGTCTCGGCCCGGAGACACCACCTCATGTCAGACGGCAGGTCTCGGCCCGGAGACACCACATCATGTCAGACGGCAGGTCTCGGCCCGGAGACACCACATCATGTGAGACGGCAGGTCTCGGCCCGGAGACACCACATCATGTCAGATAGCAGGTCTCGGCCCGGAGACACCACATCATGTCAGACGGCAGGTCTCAGCCCGGCCCGGAGACACCACATCATGTCAGACAGCAGGTCTCGGCCCGGCCCGGAGACACCACATCATGTCAGACAGCAGGTCTCGGCCCGGCCCGGAGACACCACATCATGTCAGACAGCAGGTCTCGTCCCGGAGACACCACATCATGTCAGACGGCAGGTCTCGGCCCGGAGACACCACATCATGTCAGACAGCAGGTCTCGGCCCGGAGACACCACATCATGTCAGATGGCAGGTCTCGGCCCGGCCCGGAGACACTACATCATGTCAGACAGCAGGTCTCGGCCCGGAGACACCACATCATGTCAGACAGCAGGTCTCGGCCCGGATACACCACATCATGTCAGACAGCAGGTCTCGGCCCGGAGACACCACATCATGTCAGACAGCAGGTCTCGGCCCGGCCCGGAGACACCACATCATGTCAGACAGCAGGTCTCGGCCCGGAGACACCACATCATGTCAGACAGAAGGTCTCGGCCCGGAGACACCACATCATGTCAGACAGCAGGTCTCGGCCCGGCCCGGAAACACCACATCATGTCAGACAGCAGGTCTCGGCCCGGCCCGGAGACACCACATCATGTCAGACAGCAGGTCTCGGCCCGGAGACACCACATCATGTCAGACAGCAGGTCTCGGCCCGGAGACACCACATCATGTCAGACAGCAGGTATCGGCCTGGAGACACCACATCATGTCAGACAGCAGGTCTCGGCCCGGAGACACCACATCATGTCAGACAGCAGGTCTCGGCCCGGCCCGGAGACACCACATCATGTCAGACGGCAGGTCTCGGCCCGGAGACACCACATCATGTCACACAGCAGGTCTCGGCCCGGAGACACCACATCATGTTAGACAGCAGGTCTCGGCCCGGCCCGGAGACACCACATCATG
Organism: Chirona hameri; assembly: GCA_036785665.1. Taxonomy (NCBI): domain Eukaryota; kingdom Metazoa; phylum Arthropoda; class Thecostraca; order Balanomorpha; family Balanidae; genus Chirona; species Chirona hameri. The sequence continues at coordinate 13,952 of JAXIVJ010004373.1, read as the reverse complement.
TCAGACGGCAGGTCTCGGCCCGGAGACACCACATCATGTCAGACAGCAGGTCTCGGCCCGGAGACACCACATCATGTCAGACAACAGGTCTCGGCCCGGCCCGGAGACACCACATCATGTCAGACAGCAGGTCTCGGCCCGGAGACACCACATCATGTCAGACGGCAGGTCTCGGCCCGGAGACACCACATCGTGTCAGACAGCAGGTCTCGGCCCGGCCCGGAGACACCACATCATGTCAGACAGCAGGTCTCGGCCCGGCCCGGAGACACCACATCATGTCAGACAGCAGGTCTCGGCCCGGAGACACCACATCATGTCAGACAGCAGGTCTCGGCCCGGAGACACCACATCATGTCAGTCAGCAGGTCTCGGCCCGGCCCGGAGACACCACATCATGTCAGACAGCAGGTCTCGGCCCGGCCCGGAGACACCACATCATGTCAGACGGCAGGTCTCGGCCCGGAGACACCACATCATGTCAGACAGCAGGTCTCGGCCCGGCCCGGAGACATCACATCATGTCAGACAGCAGGTCTCGGCCCGGAGACACCACATCATGTCAGACAGCAGGTCTCGGCCCGGAGACACCACATCATGTCAGACAGCAGGTCTCGGCCCGGAGACACCACATCATGTCAGACAGCAGGTTTCGGCCCGGAGACACCACATCATGTCAGTCAGCAGGTCTCGGCCCGGCCCGGAGACACCACATCATGTCAGACAGCAGGTCTCGGCCCGGCCCGGAGACACCACATCATGTCAGACAGCAGGTCTCGGCCCGGCCCGGAGACACCACATCATGTCAGACAGCAGGTCTCGGCCAGGCCCGGAGACACCACATCATGTCAGACGGCAGGTCTCGGCCCGGAGACACCACATCATGTCAGACAGCAGGTCTCGGCCCGGAGACACCACATCATGTCAGATGGCAGGTCTCGGCCCGGCCCGGAGACACCACATCATGTCAGACAGCAGGTCTCGGCCCGGAGACACCACATCATGTCAGACAGCAGGTCTCGGCCCGGATACACCACATCATGTCAGACAGCAGGTCTCGGCCCGGAGACACCACATCATGTCAGACAGCAGGTCTCGGCCCGGAGACACCACCTCATGTCAGACGGCAGGTCTCGGCCCGGAGACACCACATCATGTCAGACGGCAGGTCTCGGCCCGGAGACACCACATCATGTGAGACGGCAGGTCTCGGCCCGGAGACACCACATCATGTCAGATAGCAGGTCTCGGCCCGGAGACACCACATCATGTCAGACGGCAGGTCTCAGCCCGGCCCGGAGACACCACATCATGTCAGACAGCAGGTCTCGGCCCGGCCCGGAGACACCACATCATGTCAGACAGCAGGTCTCGGCCCGGCCCGGAGACACCACATCATGTCAGACAGCAGGTCTCGTCCCGGAGACACCACATCATGTCAGACGGCAGGTCTCGGCCCGGAGACACCACATCATGTCAGACAGCAGGTCTCGGCCCGGAGACACCACATCATGTCAGATGGCAGGTCTCGGCCCGGCCCGGAGACACCACATCATGTCAGACAGCAGGTCTCGGCCCGGAGACACCACATCATGTCAGACAGCAGGTCTCGGCCCGGATACACCACATCATGTCAGACAGCAGGTCTCGGCCCGGAGACACCACATCATGTCAGACAGCAGGTCTCGGCCCGGCCCGGAGACACCACATCATGTCAGACGGCAGGTCTCGGCCCGGAGACACCACATCATGTCAGACAGCAGGTCTCGGCCCGGCCCGGAAACACCACATCATGTCAGACAGCAGGTCTCGGCCCGGCCCGGAGACACCACATCATGTCAGACGGCAGGTCTCGGCCCGGAGACACCACATCATGTCAGACAGCAGGTCTCGGCCCGGATACACCACATCATGTCAGACAGCAGGTCTCGGCCCGGCCCGGAGACACCACATCATGTCAGACGGCAGGTCTCGGCCCGGAGACACCACATCATGTCAGACAGCAGGTCTCGGCCCGGAGACACCACATCATGTCAGACAGCAGGTCTCGGCCCGGAGACACCACATCATGTCAGACGGCAGGTCTCGGCCCGGAGACACCACATCATGTCAGACGGCAGGTCTCGGCCTGGAGACACCACATCATGTCAGACAGCAGGTCTCGGCCCGGAGACACCACATCATGTCAGACAGCAGGTCTCGGCCCGGCCCGGAGACACCACATCATGTCAGACGGCAGGTCTCGGCCCGGAGACACCACATCATGTCACACAGCAGGTCTCGGCCCGGAGACACCACATCATGTTAGACAGCAGGTCTCGGCCCGGCCCGGAGACACCACATCATGTCAGACGGCAGGTCTCGGCCCGGAGACACCACATCATGTCAGACAGCAGGTCTCGGCCCGGAGACACCACATCATGTCAGACAACAGGTCTCGGCCCGGCCCGGAGACACCACATCATGTCAGACAGCAGGTCTCGGCCCGGAGACACCACATCATGTCAGACGGCAGGTCTCGGCCCGGAGACACCACATCGTGTCAGACAGCAGGTCTCGGCCCGGAGACACCACATCATGTCAGACAGCAGGTCTCGGCCCGGCCCGGAGACACCACATCATGTCAGACAGCAGGTCTCGGCCCGGAGACACCACATCATGTCAGACAGCAGGTCTCGGCCCGGCCCGGAGACACCACATCATGTCAGACAGCAGGTCTCGGCCCGGAGACACCACATCATGTCAGACAGCAGGTCTCGGCCCGGAGACACCACATCATGTCAGTCAGCAGGTCTCGGCCCGGCCCGGAGACACCACATCATGTCAGACAGCAGGTCTCGGCCCGGCCCGGAGACACCACATCATGTCAGACGGCAGGTCTCGGCCCGGAGACACCACATCATGTCAGACAGCAGGTCTCGGCCCGGCCCGGAGACATCACATCATGTCAGACAGCAGGTCTCGGCCCGGAGACACCACATCATGTCAGACAGCAGGTCTCGGCCCGGAGACACCACATCATGTCAGACAGCAGGTCTCGGCCCGGAGACACCACATCATGTCAGACAGCAGGTTTCGGCCCGGAGACACCACATCATGTCAGTCAGCAGGTCTCGGCCCGGCCCGGAGACACCACATCATGTCAGACAGCAGGTCTCGGCCCGGCGCGGAGACACCACATCATGTCAGACAGCAGGTCTCGGCCCGGCCCGGAGACACCACATCATGTCAGACAGCAGGTCTCGGCCAGGCCCGGAGACACCACATCATGTCAGACGGCAGGTCTCGGCCCGGAGACACCACATCATGTCAGACAGCAGGTCTCGGCCCGGAGACACCACATCATGTCAGATGGCAGGTCTCGGCCCGGCCCGGAGACACCACATCATGTCAGACGGCAGGTCTCGGCCCGGAGACACCACATCATGTCAGACAGCAGGTCTCGGCCCGGAGACACCACATCATGTCAGACAGCAGGTCTCGGCCCGGATACACCACATCATGTCAGACAGCAGGTCTCGGCCCGGAGACACCACATCATGTCAGACAGCAGGTCTCGGCCCGGCCCGGAGACACCACATCATGTCAGACAGCAGGTCTCGGCCCGGAGACACCACATCATGTCAGACAGCAGGTCTCGGCCCGGCCCGGAAACACCACATCATGTCAGACAGCAGGTCTCGGCCCGGCCCGGAGACACCACATCATGTCAGACAGCAGGTCTCGGCCCGGAGACACCACATCATGTCAGACAGCAGGTCTCGGCCCGGCCCGGAGACACCACATCATGTCAGGCAGCAGGTCTCGGCCCGGAGACACCACATCATGTCAGACAGCAGGTCTCGGCCCGGAGACACCACATCATGTCAGACGGCAGGTCTCGGCCCGGAGACACCACATCATGTCAGACAGCAGGTCTCGGCCCGGCCCGGAGACACCACATCATGTCAGACAGCAGGTCTCGGCCCGGCCCGGAGACACCACATCATGTCAGACGGCAGGTCTCGCCCCGGAGACACCACATCATGCCAGACAGCAGGTCTCGGCCCGGAGACACCACATCATGTCAGACAGCAGGTCTCGGCCCGGCCCGGAGACACCACATCATGTCAGACGGCAGGTCTCGGCCCGGAGACACCACATCATGTCAGACAGCAGGTCTCGGCCCGGATACACCACATCATGTCAGACAGCAGGTCTCGGCCCGGCCCGGAGACACCACATCATGTCAGACGGCAGGTCTCGGCCCGGAGACACCACATCATGTCAGACAGCAGGTCTCGGCCCGGCCCGGAGACACCACATCATGTCAGACGGCAGGTCTCGGCCCGGAGACACCACATCATGTCAGACAGCAGGTCTCGGCCCGGCCCGGAGACACCACATCATGTCAGACAGCAGGTCTCGGCCCGGAGACACCACATCATGTCAGACGGCAGGTCTCGGCCCGGAGACACCACATCATGTCAGACGGCAGGTCTCGGCCTGGAGACACCACATCATGTCAGACAGCAGGTCTCGGCCCGGAGACACCACATCATGTCAGACAGCAGGTCTCGGCCCGGCCCGGAGACACCACATCATGTCAGACGGCAGGTCTCGGCCCGGAGACACCACATCATGTCACACAGCAGGTCTCGGCCCGGAGACACCACATCATGTTAGACAGCAGGTCTCGGCCCGGCCCGGAGACACCACATCATGTCAGACGGCAGGTCTCGGCCCGGAGACACCACATCATGTCAGACAGCAGGTCTCGGCCCGGAGACACCACATCATGTCAGACAACAGGTCTCGACCCGGCCCGGAGACACCACATCATGTCAGACAGCAGGTCTCGGCCCGGAGACACCACATCATGTCAGACGGCAGGTCTCGGCCCGGAGACACCACATCGTGTCAGACAGCAGGTCTCGGCCCGGCCCGGAGACACCACATCATGTCAGACAGCAGGTCTCGGCCCGGCCCGGAGACACCACATCATGTCAGACAGCAGGTCTCGGCCCGGAGACACCACATCATGTCAGACAGCAGGTCTCGGCCCGGAGACACCACATCATGTCAGTCAGCAGGTCTCGGCCCGGCCCGGAGACACCACATCATGTCAGACAGCAGGTCTCGGCCCGGCCCGGAGACACCACATCATGTCAGACGGCAGGTCTCGGCCCGGAGACACCACATCATGTCAGACAGCAGGTCTCGGCCCGGCCCGGAGACATCACATCATGTCAGACAGCAGGTCTCGGCCCGGAGACACCACATCATGTCAGACAGCAGGTCTCGGCCCGGAGACACCACATCATGTCAGACAGCAGGTCTCGGCCCGGAGACACCACATCATGTCAGACAGCAGGTTTCGGCCCGGAGACACCACATCATGTCAGTCAGCAGGTCTCGGCCCGGCCCGGAGACACCACATCATGTCAGACAGCAGGTCTCGGCCCGGCCCGGAGACACCACATCATGTCAGACAGCAGGTCTCGGCCCGGCCCGGAGACACCACATCATGTCAGACAGCAGGTCTCGGCCAGGCCCGGAGACACCACATCATGTCAGACGGCAGGTCTCGGCCCGGAGACACCACATCATGTCAGACAGCAGGTCTCGGCCCGGAGACACCACATCATGTCAGATGGCAGGTCTCGGCCCGGCCCGGAGACACCACATCATGTCAGACAGCAGGTCTCGGCCCGGAGACACCACATCATGTCAGACAGCAGGTCTCGGCCCGGATACACCACATCATGTCAGACAGCAGGTCTCGGCCCGGAGACACCACATCATGTCAGACAGCAGGTCTCGGCCCGGAGACACCACCTCATGTCAGACGGCAGGTCTCGGCCCGGAGACACCACATCATGTCAGACGGCAGGTCTCGGCCCGGAGACACCACATCATGTGAGACGGCAGGTCTCGGCCCGGAGACACCACATCATGTCAGATAGCAGGTCTCGGCCCGGAGACACCACATCATGTCAGACGGCAGGTCTCAGCCCGGCCCGGAGACACCACATCATGTCAGACAGCAGGTCTCGGCCCGGCCCGGAGACACCACATCATGTCAGACAGCAGGTCTCGGCCCGGATACACCACATCATGTCAGACAGCAGGTCTCGGCCCGGAGACACCACATCATGTCAGACAGCAGGTCTCGGCCCGGAGACACCACATCATGTCAGACAGCAGGTCTCGGCCCGGAGACACCACATCATGTCAGACAACAGGTCTCGGCCCGGCCCGGAGACACCACATCATGTCAGACAGCAGGTCTCGGCCCGGAGACACCACATCATGTCAGACAGCAGGTCTCGGCCCGGAGACACCACATCATGTCAGACAGCAGGTATCGGCCTGGAGACACCACATCATGTCAGACAGCAGGTCTCGGCCCGGCCCGGAGACACCACATCATGTCAGACAGCAGGTCTCGGCCCGGAGACACCACATCATGTCAGACAGCAGGTCTCGGCCCGGAGACACCACATCATGTCAGACAACAGGTCTCGGCCCGGCCCGGAGACACCACATCATGTCAGACAGCAGGTCTCGGCCCGGAGACACCACATCATGTCAGACAGCAGGTCTCGGCCCGGAGACACCACATCATGTCAGACAGCAGGTATCGGCCTGGAGACACCACATCATGTCAGACAGCAGGTCTCGGCCCGGAGACACCACATCATGTCAGACAGCAGGTCTCGGCCCGGCCCGGAGACACCACATCATGTCAGACGGCAGGTCTCGGCCTGGAGACACCACATCATGTCACACAGCAGGTCTCGGCCCGGAGACACCACATCATGTTAGACAGCAGGTCTCGGCCCGGCCCGGAGACACCACATCATGTCAGACGGCAGGTCTCGGCCCGGAGACACCACATCATGTCAGACAGCAGGTCTCGGCCCGGAGACACCACATCATGTCAGACAACAGGTCTCGGCCCGGCCCGGAGACACCACATCATGTCAGACAGCAGGTCTCGGCCCGGAGACACCACATCATGTCAGACGGCAGGTCTCGGCCCGGAGACACCACATCGTGTCAGACAGCAGGTCTCGGCCCGGCCCGGAGACACCACATCATGTCAGACAGCAGGTCTCGGCCCGGCCCGGAGACACCACATCATGTCAGACAGCAGGTCTCGGCCCGGAGACACCACATCATGTCAGACAGCAGGTCTCGGCCCGGAGACACCACATCATGTCAGTCAGCAGGTCTCGGCCCGGCCCGGAGACACCACATCATGTCAGACAGCAGGTCTCGGCCCGGCCCGGAGACACCACATCATGTCAGACGGCAGGTCTCGGCCCGGAGACACCACATCATGTCAGACAGCAGGTCTCGGCCCGGCCCGGAGACATCACATCATGTCAGACAGCAGGTCTCGGCCCGGAGACACCACATCATGTCAGACAGCAGGTCTCGGCCCGGAGACACCACATCATGTCAGACAGCAGGTCTCGGCCCGGAGACACCACATCATGTCAGACAGCAGGTTTCGGCCCGGAGACACCACATCATGTCAGTCAGCAGGTCTCGGCCCGGCCCGGAGACACCACATCATGTCAGACAGCAGGTCTCGGCCCGGAGACACCACATCATGTCAGACAGCAGGTCTCGGCCAGGCCCGGAGACACCACATCATGTCAGACAGCAGGTCTCGGCCCGGCCCGAGACACCACATCATGTCAGACAGCAGGTCTCGGCCAGGCCCGGAGACACCACATCATGTCAGACGGCAGGTCTCGGCCCGGAGACACCACATCATGTCAGACAGCAGGTCTCGGCCCGGAGACACCACATCATGTCAGATGGCAGGTCTCGGCCCGGATACACCACATCATGTCAGACAGCAGGTCTCGGCCCGGAGACACCACATCATGTCAGACAGCAGGTCTCGGCCCGGAGACACCACATCATGTCAGACAGCAGGTCTCGGCCCGGAGACACCACATCATGTCAGACAGCAGGTCTCGGCCCGGCCCGGAGACACCACATCATGTCAGACGGCAGGTCTCGGCCCGGAGACACCACATCATGTCACACAGCAGGTCTCGGCCCGGAGACACCACATCATGTTAGACAGCAGGTCTCGGCCCGGCCCGGAGACACCACATCATGTCAGACGGCAGGTCTCGGCCCGGAGACACCACATCATGTCAGACAGGCAGGTCTCGGCCCGGAGACACCACATCATGTCAGACAACAGGTCTCGGCCCGGCCCGGAGACACCCACATCATGTCAGACAGCAGGTCTCGGCCCGGAGACACCACATCATGTCAGACGGCAGGTCTCGGCCCGGAGACACCACATCGTGTCAGACAGCAGGTCTCGGCCCCGGCCCGGAGACACCACATCATGTCAGACAGCAGGTCTCGGCCCGGCCCGGAGACACCACATCATGTCAGACAGCAGGTCTCGGCCCGGAGACACCACATCATGTCAGACAGCAGGTCTCGGCCCGGAGACACCACATCATGTCAGTCAGCAGGTCTCGGCCCGGCCCGGAGACACCACATCATGTCAGACAGCAGGTCTCGGCCCGGCCCGGAGACACCACATCATGTCAGACGGCAGGTCTCGGCCCGGAGACTCCACATCATGTCAGACAGCAGGTCTCGGCCCGGCCCGGAGACATCACATCATGTCAGACAGCAGGTCTCGGCCCGGAGACACCACATCATGTCAGACAGCAGGTCTCGGCCCGGAGACACCACATCATGTCAGACAGCAGGTCTCGGCCCGGAGACACCACATCATGTCAGACAGCAGGTTTCGGCCCGGAGACACCACATCATGTCAGTCAGCAGGTCTCGGCCCGGCCCGGAGACACCACATCATGTCAGACAGCAGGTCTCGGCCCGGCCCGGAGACACCACATCATGTCAGACAGCAGGTCTCGGCCCGGCCCGGAGACACCACATCATGTCAGACAGCAGGTCTCGGCCAGGCCCGGAGACACCACATCATGTCAGACGGCAGGTCCTCGGCCCGGAGACACCACATCATGTCAGACAGCAGGTCTCGGCCCGGAGACACCACATCATGTCAGATGGCAGGTCTCGGCCCGGCCCGGAGACACCACATCATGTCAGACAGCAGGTCTCGGCCCGGAGACACCACATCATGTCAGACAGCAGGTCTCGGCCCGGATACACCACATCATGTCAGACAGCAGGTCTCGGCCCGGAGACACCACATCATGTCAGACAGCAGGTCTCGGCCCGGCCCGGAGACACCACATCATGTCAGACAGCAGGTCTCGGCCCGGAGACACCACATCATGTCAGACAGCAGGTCTCGGCCCGGCCCGGAAACACCACATCATGTCAGACAGCAGGTCTCGGCCCGGCCCGGAGGACACCACATCATGTCAGACAGCAGGTCTCGGCCCCGGAGACACCCACATCATGTCAGACGGCAGGTCTCGGCCCGGAGACACCACATCATGTCAGACAGCAGGTCTCGGCCCGGCCCGGAGACACCACATCATGTCAGACAGCAGGTCTCGGCCCGGCCCGGAGACACCACATCATGTCAGACGGCAGGTCTCGCCCCGGAGACACCACATCATGCCAGACAGCAGGTCTCGGCCCGGAGACACCACATCATGTCAGACCAGCAGGTCTCCGGCCCGGCCCGGAGACACCACATCATGTCAGACGGCAGGTCTCGGCCCCGGAGACACCACATCATGTCAGACAGCAGGTCTCGGCCCGGATACACCACATCATGTCAGACAGCAGGTCTCGGCCCGGCCCGGAGACACCACATCATGTCAGACGGCAGGTCTCGGCCCGGAGACACCACATCATGTCAGACAGCAGTTCTCGGCCCGGAGACACCACATCATGTCAGACAGCAGGTCTCGGCCCGGAGACACCACATCATGTCAGACGGCAGGTCTCGGCCCGGAGACACCACATCATGTCAGACGGCAGGTCTCGGCCTGGAGACACCACATCATGTCAGACAGCAGGTCTCGGCCCGGAGACACCACATCATGTCAGACAGCAGGTCTCGGCCCGGCCCGGAGACACCACATCATGTCAGACGGCAGGTCTCGGCCCGGAGACACCACATCATGTCACACAGCAGGTCTCGGCGCCCGGAGACACCACATCATGTTAGACAGCAGGTCTCGGCCCGGCCCGGAGACACCACATCATGTCAGACGGCAGGTCTCGGCCCGGAGACACCACATCATGTCAGACAGCAGGTCTCGGCCCGGAGACACCACATCATGTCAGACAACAGGTCTCGACCCGGCCCGGAGACACCACATCATGTCAGACAGCAGGTCTCGGCCCGGAGGACACCACATCATGTCAGACGGCAGGTCTCGGCCCGGAGACACCACATCGTGTCAGACAGCAGGTCTCGGCCCGGCCCGGAGACACCACATCATGTCAGACAGCAGGTCTCGGCCCGGCCCGGAGACACCACATCATGTCAGACAGCAGGTCTCGGCCCGGAGACACCACATCATGTCAGACAGCAGGTCTCGGCCCGGAGACACCACATCATGTCAGTCAGCAGGTCTCGGCCCGGCCCGGAGACACCACATCATGTCAGACAGCAGGTCTCGGCCCGGCCCGGAGACACCACATCATGTCAGACGGCAGGTCTCGGCCCGGAGACACCACATCATGTCAGACAGCAGGTCTCGGCCCGGCCCGGAGACATCACATCATGTCAGACAGCAGGTCTCGGCCCGGAGACACCACATCATGTCAGACAGCAGGTCTCCGGCCCGGAGACACCACATCATGTCAGGGACAGCAGGTCTCGGCCCGGAGACACCACATCATGTCAGACAGCAGGTTTCGGCCCGGAGACACCACATCATGTCAGTCAGCAGGTCTCGGCCCGGCCCGGAGACACCACATCATGTCAGACAGCAGGTCTCGGCCCGGCCCGGAGACACCACATCATGTCAGACAGCAGGTCTCGGCCCGGCCCGGAGACACCACATCATGTCAGACAGCAGGTCTCGGCCAGGCCCGGAGGACACCACATCATGTCAGACGGCAGGTCTCGGCCCGGAGACACCACATCATGTCAGACAGCAGGTCTCGGCCCGGAGACACCACATCATGTCAGATGGCAGGTCTCGGCCCGGCCGGAGACACCACATCATGTCAGACAGCAGGTCTCGGCCCGGAGACACCACATCATGTCAGACAGCAGGTCTCGGCCCGGATACACCACATCATGTCAGACAGCAGGTCTCGGCCCGGAGACACCACATCATGTCAGACAGCAGGTCTCGGCCCGGAGACACCACCTCATGTCAGACGGCAGGTCTCGGCCCGGAGACACCACATCATGTCAGACGGCAGGTCTCGGCCCGGAGACACCACATCATGTGAGACGGCAGGTCCTCGGCCCGGAGACACCACATCATGTCAGATAGCAGGTCTCGGCCCGGAGACACCACATCATGTCAGGACGGCAGGTCTCAGCCCGGCCCGGAGACACCACATCATGTCAGACAGCAGGTCTCGGCCCGGAGACACCACATCATGTCAGACAGCAGGTCTCGGCCCGGAGACACCACATCATGTCAGACAGCAGGTCTCGGCCCGGCCCGGAGACACCACATCATGTCAGACAGCAGGTCTCGGGCCCGGCCCGGAGACACCACATCATGTCAGACAGCAGGTCTCGTCCCGGAGACACCACATCATGTCAGACGGCAGGTCTCGGCCCGGAGACACCACATCATGTCAGACAGCAGGTCTCGGCCCGGAGACACCACATCATGTCAGATGGCAGGTCTCGGCCCGGCCCGGAGACACCACATCATGTCAGACAGCAGGTCTCGGCCCGGAGACACCACATCATGTCAGACAGCAGGTCTCGGCCCGGATACACCACATCATGTCAGACAGCAGGTCTCGGCCCGGAGACACCACATCATGTCAGACAGCAGGTCTCGGCCCCGGCCCCGGAGACACCACATCATGTCAGACAGCAGGGTCTCGGCCCGGAGACACACATCATGTCAGACAGCAGGTCTCGGCCCGGCCGGAAACACCACATCATGTCAGACAGCAGGTCTCGGCCCGGCCCGGAGACACCACATCATGTCAGACGGCAGGTCTCGGCCCGGAGACACCACATCATGTCAGACAGCAGGTCTCGGCCCGGCCCGGAGACACCACATCATGTCAGACAGCAGGTCTCGGCCCGGCCCGGAGACACCACATCATGTCAGACGGCAGGTCTCGCCCCGGAGACACCACATCATGCCAGACAGCAGGTCTCGGCCCGGCCCGGAGACACCACATCATGTCAGACGGCAGGTCTCGGCCCCGGAGACACCAACATCATGTCAGACAGCAGGTCTCGGCCCGGATACACCACATCATGTCAGACAGCAGGTCTCGGCCCGGCCCGGAGACACCACATCATGTCAGACGGCAGGTCTCGGCCCGGAGACACCACATCATGTCAGACAGCAGGTCTCGGCCCGGAGACACCACATCATGTCAGACAGCAGGTCTCGGCCCGGAGACACCACATCATGTCAGGACGGCAGGTCTCGGCCCGGAGACACCACATCATGTCAGACGGCAGGTCTCGGCCCTGGAGACACCACATCATGTCAGACAGCAGGTCTCGGCCCGGAGACACCACATCATGTCAGACAGCAGGTCTCGGCCCGGCCCGGAGACACCACATCATGTCAGACGGCAGGTCTCGGCCCGGAGACACCACATCATGTCACACAGCAGGCCTCGGCCCGGAGACACCACATCATGTTAGACAGCAGGTCTCGGCCCGGCCCGGAGACACCACATCATGTCAGACGGCAGGTCTCGGCCCGGAGACACCACATCATGTCAGACAGCAGGTCTCGGCCCGGAGACACCACATCATGTCAGACAACAGGTCTCGGCCCGGCCCGGAGACACCACCACATCATGTCAGACAGCAGGTCTCGGCCCGGAGACACCACATCATGTCAGACGGCAGGTCTCGGCCCGGAGACACCACATCGTGTCAGACAGCAGGTCTCGGCCCGGGCCGGAGACACCACATCATGTCAGACAGCAGGTCTCGGCCCGGCCCGGAGACACCACATCATGTCAGACAGCAGGTCCTCGGCCCGGAGACACCACATCATGTCAGACAGCAGGTCTCGGCCCGGAGACACCACATCATGTCAGTCAGCAGGTCTCGGCCCGGCCCGGAGACACCACATCATGTCAGACAGCAGGTCTCGGGCCCGGCCCGGAGACACCACATCATGTCAGACGGCAGGTCTCGGCCCGGAGACACCACATCATGTCAGACAGCAGGTCTCGGCCCGGCCCGGAGACATCACATCATGTCAGACAGCAGGTCTCGGCCCGGAGACACCACATCATGTCAGACAGCAGGTCTCGGCCCGGAGACACCACATCATGTCAGACAGCAGGTCTCGGCCCGGAGACACCACATCATGTCAGACAGCAGGTCTTCGGCCCGGAGACACCACATCATGTCAGTCAGCAGGTCTCGGCCCGGCCCGGAGACACCACATCATGTCAGACAGCAGGTCTCGGCCCGGCCCGGAGACACCACATCATGTCAGACAGCAGGTCTCGGCCCGGCCCGGAGACACCACATCATGTCAGACAGCAGGTCTCGGGCCAGGCCCGGAGACACCACATCATGTCAGACGGGCAGGTCTCGGCCCGGAGACACCACATCATGTCAGACAGCAGGTCTCGGCCCCCGGAGACACCACATCATGTCAGACAGCAGGTCTCGGCCCGGCCCGGAGACACCACATCATGTCAGACGGCAGGTCTCGGCCCGGAGACACCACATCATGTCAGACAGCAGGTCTCGGCCCGGCCCGGAGACACCACATCATGTCAGACGGCAGGTCTCGGCCCGGAGACACCACATCCTGTCAGACAGCAGGTCTCGGCCCGGCCCGGAGACACCACATCATGTC
>JAXIVJ010004372.1:10000-83653 GCA_036785665.1 Chirona hameri | reverse complement strand
AAAACACGGCATAACATAACTCGGTTGAAGCCAAGTATGGTACTCGCACCAACTGCATGATTTTGCCATGGTCAACTTGGTGCGAGCCCGGCACATCACCTCACCAGCTACCTCAGGTTCGGGAGTCAGTCAAGCCCGCCGGTTCTGGATTCAGGCACGGTGAAAGCACCAGTACCGTTTCTCCGGCTTTTGTTGTGACCCTAGTACCAGTGTCGCTCCTTCTTCATGTTTACAAGCATTTCTCTAGTGTTTTTTTTGTCGCTTGTTAACCGACTCATTTCTTTAACATTGATACCCATGTGCTTAAATATATGACATTATCGTTTATACTATTGGCAATAAGCAGCATTGGGTATGGAAAAGAGCGGCACACCTTGCTTCTCTTAGGTCTTAATTTTTGCCACAGAATTGCCAAAAAGTTCGACCCCCCCCAACTTCAAAGTAGTTCCCACGCCCCTGCAAAGGTGAAACATTCCCTTTAAATATCGGATTAGATAAGACTTTATTTCCATTGAAAATGTAAACACATTCCATCGAGTGCCACTCGAAAAGGAAAATTAACTGCGTTCATTTTGTAATTTGTAAATTACGCACCAACTAAGTAAGCTCACAAGCGCCGAAATCCATAGGCCTGGTAGGAGCCGGGGGTCAGGGGGGGGGGGGCAGCCCCCCCCCCCCCCCCCCCCAACATTTTTTATTTTAACATTACGCCTATGGGTGTTGCATGGAAAGAATCGACTTCAGAATGCCTCCTGCCCCCCCCCCCCCCCCCCCCCCCCCCCAACTTGAACATAGTTCCTACGCCCCTGCCGAAATCAGTCATCATTGAGAAGCCTGACCCGACAATCTGAGATCACCAGAACGGCGGCGGCGCCCGCAGCCAGCCAACAAAAAAATAGTATTCGCCGCGTTCGTCCCCCGCGTTCGCCGCCCTTTGACCTGACTGGGCCTCTTCGGTGAGCGTCTTGAGCAGCAGCTCTCTGCTCTTGCCTCTTCGTTCGCATCCCGCTCAGCCACCGTGCATCAGCGCAAATCGTCTCCATGGCAACGCCGGCAAACATACGTCATCAGCTGGCAGAATGACGCCGACGGTGGCGCCGCCAGCGAACAAACGCCGAACTAATGACCGGTTCAATGGTTATTGACCACCAAATGCGTGTTTTGCGTGAAAAACTACTCACGCATGTTGAGTTTAGCTTTAGAAGTATTTGATACACACGGACAGTCCATGGCTTTCGAATGGCAGCCTCTCTGACGTGAGCAATGAGCAACGAGACTCAAATGTTAACCTTCGCCCGTGCAGCGTCCGATCAGTGCGTGACCGTGCAGGGGAGGGGGGAGGGGGTACAACCCCCCCCCCCCTAGCGTTTCGCCCCTAATTGGGCTAGAGCTTGGATTAAAAAAAACGAGCGTGTTGCTTGTCACGAGAGGAAGCCATTGATACCCGATGTTAATGTCCTAGGTCATTAGGTGACCTCTGAGGTCATGTCAATGACCCAAAATTCAACAAAATTGTAAATGCGTATCAATTGAATTTAATCGAGCTATAATCGCGAATGAGCATATAATTATGCTAAATGGGTGCCAAATTTGAAATCAGCGTCACAAAATGTCCTAGAAACTGGCAAATTCCAAAAAGGTCATGTCAGGTCATTTGAGGTCAGTGACCTCGGTTGACCTGTGGAGGTGCATGACCCCAGTGGAACATACAATTGTGTAGAATGGATCCCATATTTGAAATCAGCGTTACAAAATGTCCTAGAAACTGTCAGAAGCCAAAAAAGTAATATCAGGTCATCGGAGGTCAGTGACCTCGGTTGACCTCTGAAAAGGTCAATCGAGGTCACAATATCAAGGGAAACCACAACTATGACCTGAAAACACCTGTGCATATGCTCCTGAACAACACACACACTATGAAACTGCACACAAGTTGCAAAGATCAATACTACGGACCCCAGTTGCGCCTGACATGACCTTGAGAAACAGGTCAAAGGTCAGGGGTCATGTGACCTACAACTTATTAAATTTCAGAATATGTGTAAAATTGATCTTAAGTAGTGTACGGAAAGTTTCATCGCAATCGGTTAATATCTACGCGAGTTATTCCCGAAAACCGAGGGAGGGGGGGGGGGCATCCACCCCCTGCACTGGCGAGGGTTTTAACGCACACCCGTTCATGTGTGGAGAGTTACCAAAACATTCGGTGGGGCAAAATGTCATATTAGTTGGCTGTTTTGCTTGGTTGCGGTTAAAAGTGACCATTTTATGCCAAGAAACCTTCCAATCTGACAAAAGTTGGTGGGGCAAATACAATCTTGGTGGGGCAAAATACAATGTTGTGTTCAAATGGTGGGACCCACCATTTGAACAGGGAAGTCCGCCCCCGCATCTGTTCCTTTCAGCTCTTTCACACCGCATGCGGTGTTTATTGCACACCAGAGTTCGCCATGGGCCGGGCTGGCCCTATGGGCCATGGACTGGGCCTGTGCTGGGTCAGGGCCGGGTCTCAACTTTAAGGATATCACTGGGCTCCGGGCGGTCCTGGGCCTGATAATTTTGAAGTAATTCGTGCGTCGCACAAGCTCAGGTCAGAGCTCAAAAATATTTTCACCAGCACTTCACTTCCATAGCAACACACAGGCAGGGGCGGATCCAGGGGGTGGCCGCAGCGGTCGCCGCCCCCGCCCCCCCCCCCCCCCCCCCGCCAAAAGGGCGCCCCACGGGCTGTCCGTCGTCGGGCGCCTGGCGGCGCCCGGCAGACACTCGATAAGTAGCTGACGCCATTTTCAGTGGACTGATTTTGGCATGCTTTTGATCTTTGGCGGGGAGCTGGACAGAGGATTGAGCAGAGGTCTCATTAGCTCCATGAGCAGATGGGGAACCGGCTACGCCTATTCAGGGATGCCAGACTTGGCGATATATCGCCAAATTGGCGATTTTTGGACCCCGTCGACGATGGAAATTTGTCATTTGGCGATTGGCGATAAAACGAGGAAAATTGACGAATTTTAAAATGTAGCCTGCAAATTATGGAATTGTATACATTTTATTAAAACAAATCCAGACATGTTTAATTCGTAATTCGTAAGGACCCCCTCCCGGTCAACAACTTTTTGCTAACGAAACGGAGCGAAATTTTATCCTCCACTGACGTGCCCCCCCCCCCCCCTCCTTTGATAAAAATCCTGGCTGCGTGCCAGACTTGTATACGATTCAATTCTGATTGAGTCGCGACTCATGAATCGAGCAGTTTTTGCGAATCAAGCTGATTGAGTCGCTAACATTTTAAGGGCTTGGCTTTGAGTCGTGATTGAATCGAAGAGCTCGGGTAGAAACCATGATTGAGCCGACAATAAATATTTAGAGAGCTGACTGAGTCGGGTTCGCGACTAAATCAACAAAAATTGTAAACTCAAAAGAAACCTCCAAAACCTTGCAAGTTTGTAACCATGTAGGTAAGATCCATCAACAATTTCAACATATAAATACAGATGCAGCACTATCAAATCGCTTCTCAGTTCTAAGTTGCAAATGATAGGATTCAAAATGATTGAGTCGTGGCTGATATGGCTCCAGATCATTTTGAATCGATTGAGTCGAAAGCTCTGGCTCAAAGTCTTTGATTTAATCGAATGCAAACATTTGATTGTCTGATAGTCATGATTGAATCGACTAATGTTGATTTTGAGTCGTGATTGAATCGCTCGAGAACAAAACATGAATCGCATACAAGTCTGTTATTATGCCTGATGCTTTATATGTCCAATCAGCATGCTTATTCAATGCAGTCGACTTGGCGAAAAGTTGGCGATTTAAATTCAATAAATTGGCGATGTCTGGCGATAATTCACCGGCTATTTGGCGACAAAGACCAATTTGGATCTGGCAGCCCTACGCCTACTTGGGACCATCTCACCGAGCATGGAGGACCTGCGGAGCGACAGCGTGGTGGTGGCCCTGGAAGCTGCCACCTGGTCCCTACAGTCGATCGGCTACACCTGGCTCCTAGCCGGGGGAGGGAGACCAACAACAACAACAGCTGGTCGAGATGGCGCTGGCGAAGTCGGCGGCCCTCTGCCGACGACTGAGGGAGGTGGTCAATGTCTGTGTCTTCTGACGAAGCTAGTCAGCTATATTGACATGCTTTGTATTTTTGTCATAATAGGTGCCTATTACATTGTGTGCAACACATTAAATGGCAAACAAAGTGTAGTGTAAGTGAATGTTTTGTGCAATACAATGTAATTGTACTTTTGTAAAGATGAGCGTTTGTGAAGATGAGACTTCTTGTTACGGAGCGTTGACTGATGTGCTTTAACCCTCGCCCTACGGGAGCTTTTTTCACCTTCGCCCTACGGGGGGGGGGCTGACAGGCCCCCTGTTAACTTCCAAACCAATCAACTTAGAGCAATGCGGTAAGAACCAGCATGTTGCCTGTCATGAGAGGAATCTAATAGTATGCGATTTTTAGGTTTCAGGTCAACGGGTGACCTTCCAGGTCAAGTGAATGACCTCGGATTTACCACGTCCAGAACAGCGATTTTGCTCTTCAGAAAACCTCAAAATTAGAATTGATAAATATAAATAAAAAGGCATGTTTCTAGACCAGTTTGGCTCAGAAATACAAAAAAGGTAATTATTTGTTCGTATCTTGTACAAAAATGTAAACAACAAGTTATTAAAAAAATGACGTCATCAGTTTCTTACACTTAGGAGGCCATCACTCAGTCAAAAATGAAGATATTACTTTGAAATTTGGAATGGGTATTGCCCATATTCAGTTCTCTCACATATATTCCGGTTTTTCTAATATCTTTGAAAATTTTGATTTTGTGGGGATTTGTCAAAAAAAAAAATATTATTCATGCATCATTTTTATTTTTATTTTAGGGGTCAAAAACCCAAAATTTTGAAAATAAAAGATTGCCATTTTAAAGAGGATGCCATTTTACATCTTTGGTGAATTGCGTTTGCAATTTCCTTTAAAACTCTGCTTTCTACGATTTTTCCAATATTTTTCATTTTTGTACCAACATGACGTCATCAAAACACCGCCGCTGGCATAGCTCAAGCGGTGCACCACAGAATCACGGCATTACTTGGGTGCAACCAAGTCCGGCGTATGCACCGTATGTTGTATACTGAATACACATATTTGCTCTACTTGAGCACTACATAACCCCGGCAAGCTGTATGGCTAGTCCTTTCAGGCCCAAGGCCCTAGATACTTTTCAGGCCCAGCGCCGGCTCCGTGGCTCTGAGTTTTACAACTCTATTGACTAACTGTCTGGTATATTTGGAATATTATATAGCATATAAATTAAGTACGTACAGTAAAATATACATTGCAAGTCAAAGTTTACAAGACATGGTCTTCAACATAGGTTAAATAATTGTTAAAGCATACCTAAACAGTATTTTATTTCATTTAAGCGAAATGACCTTATTTCATGGCTACTGAGCTGCAACTTACGAGTTATTTGGTAGGAACTGAAAATGGTTTACGGTTGGAACCAAACAGGCTACCTACTAAAGATAGCTTACGCGATTTAGCGCGTTGTGAACAGCACTTACTAACAGGTTAGCTCACACCAAGGTCATAAATATAAGCTCACACAGGGTACGCTGGCTTAAACGTTACATGCTTTCAAGTTTCAACTTGAAAACTAAATTTATGTTTATGACGTATGCAGTTTCCAAACTGGCACCAATTGATATTTGTAGCATCTATGGCTAAAAGCTTGAATTTTACGTTGCATTTCACGAACATAAGTAGACAAAGTATTGTATTTGAGCATATTAATGATTAAAACTCTCTTTGATATTATGGCTACTGGCACTGGGCACTGTCTACGTCATTAGTTTACACTTTACAATGAGCAATTATTTGTCGGCATAGATGATATGCCTGCACAGCACGCACTGCGCAGTGCCGCCATTTGCATTGGGGACTCGGTCGCGGATGTTTTTGGTAGACAAAGAAGTGCCACATATAGATATTGCTTTGAAATTCGGTATGGGCATCGTCCAGTTATCGCTAGATGTGGCGGTTATAGGGCCTTGGATGTGGCACTTCTTTGTCTACAAAAAAATACGCGGCTCGGGAGAGTCGGGAATTCGGGTTGGCTAGTAGGCGAATACGGTGGGATCAGCTGTTGTGCCCGGTGGGCAAAAAAATACGCGGCTCGGGAGAGTCGGCTTCCCCAGTAGCTTCCCCAGAAAAGTTTGGGGGGCTGAGCTGTGAAAAATCGCTTAAAGTACAATCAAAATCCAAAAAATACAGATTTCTCTCCGGATTTGACCCACTTCCTCGTCCAAGTTGGGGGAGGGGGGGGCTGAAGTGAAGCTGAAGCTGAAGCTGAAGCTAGCCGGCCAGCTTGCCGGGCTTATGCGGTGCTCAGTTAGTGCAAATATATATTCAGCCATTGGCGGATCCAGAACGGTGGTTGGGGGGGGGAGCACGGATGGTTGGGGGGATTCCAAAAATTATCACAATTCTGAAAACTCATCGGGGTTTGCTTGCTTGATAGCTGATTTTTAAAAAACTTTCCTTGGTAAAAGTTGCTAAGACTTTCTTCTATAGGTATCAGGAAATGTGTCAATTTTGCGCCGATTTCAGGCGGTTTGGTGGGACATGTCCGCCTTGTCCCCCCCCCCCCCGCCCCATGAATCCGCTAGTGTATTGAGCATACAATATGCGGTGCATCTCCAATGGGAGGGAGCCAGTCACAACTCACAACGAAGATTGTAAACATTGTTTGTTAGTACAGCAGAAAATTGCACACAAAAAACGTTTCTGCATTGCCAGTATTTGAGAATAGCCGTGAGATTGTGGTACCCCTTGTAAAAAAAGTGTTGCATCTCTATTCTCTAATTCTCTATCTCTAGTCTTGTCCCGTTGAAGTTCAATGTAAGGTCCAAGGCGATATGTCAGGTCCCGCTGTCGCCCCAGTGGTTCCCGAATCCCGAGCCTCGTTTTCGCAAGACGGTGCCCAAGATGTGTGCGTTCAGTGAGGGCATGGCATTAATTCATCACCGAAATACTTAATCCATCACCGAAATGACCACTTTATCATTGACTTCCATGTTAAAGCATCACCATTTCTTTATCAAGCTTTTATCCTAACCTCACCTCACCTCACCTCACCTCACCTCACCTCACCTCACCTCACCTCACCTCACCTCACCTCACCTCACCTCACCTCACCTCACCTCACCTCACCTCACCTCACCTCACCTCACCTAACTTAACCCATGGAGCCAGTTTAAATATTTATAAAGAAGTCCATCGGCCGAAATCCTCAATGTGTCATGACATTTTGGTGATTTTAAGTCATTTACGGTGATGAAATTAGTCATTTCGGTGATGGGATTAATTTATTCCCTTCACATTGAGTCCTCAGTTGAGTCAGTCCTCGTTGAATAAATTACGCCATCTTTAAATATAGCTTTGTACTTGCAACAAGTTAAAATGGCTGTGAATTTGCTAAATTTCTTATTGTTTATAAAATTGAAGCTAAAAGATGACACACATGTTATTTGTAAAATACTACAATACACATCCTTGCTTATATAATATATAATAACGTCATCAAAACGCAAAATCGTGGTGTATTGGTTGAAGATAAATGCGTCGACTTCGCCGCACTTCGATTACACGCATGCTGGACCAAGAAGCTACACGGCACACGCCATAACATGTTTCTTGGCTGAAGGCGAGTCGTTGCAGGAAACAATAGTTGGCCGGTGGATCGGATTTGTTTGCCATTTTGTAAATGATGGTATCGTGACTCAAAATGTGATACGTTAAGAAGGTAATAGCATATTGTCTATTAGCATATTGTCTCCCAGCCTGGGTGCCGCCCACACAAAATCAGCGAAACCGTATACAAAAAGTTATCAATTTTGCCGTGAGAATAGTCTTCAGAAAGAAAAAGTCGGACCATATAAGTGAACATCGCAAAAAATTGGGATGGATATCCGGATTTCGAGACGCTGACAAAATACAGAGACAGCATGTGCATGTATCAGCTCCTGAACCATCCTGATGCACCGGAGGGTCCAAAAAGGCACATACAGTTCAGGTCTGACATCAGCACTCGCAGCACACGAGCAACATCACACGGCAGACTACAAACTACCCGGTGCAGACTGAGCGTGACGAAAGCGATGTTTCCAACGAGGGCAGTGGACACATGGGAGGCGCTCCCCATGACTGTGAAAAGGTGTGTCACCAAAGCTTCGTTCAGAAAGCATATTCAATCAGTGTATAGTTAGGTGAGATAGGAACTGGGCTTGATGTAAACAATGACCGTGGCATACTGTTGGTATTATGATTCATTTACATGTTTTTTACCACAAGGGTTTGTCGCTGTATGTCTATCTGTTTATTTCTGTATTTTAGAGTTGAACTTTTAGGCATTCAACTTATGATTTTATCGTGTGCATCGTGTATATGTTTGTACCTGACGCAACAGCTTAAAAGCCAACGCTGTTGGATGCTGTTGAGATTCGCGAAATAAATAAATAAATAAAGGTAAGTATTTGCTGTGGGGGAATATCCCTGACTCAATTACCAAGTTTTGTTTGATCGCCATTAAATCCAAGTTTAACTCGTGGATCATGAAGCATCCACTATCATTTGCTCTGCTTACTCTGCTTATATATCAGCTCTGCTCTGCTTACTCTGCTTATATATCAGCTCTGCTCTGCTTATCAGCTCTGCTGAAAATAACATGTCTCGTTTCTTTGTTTAATCAAGTTATCTTTGTGTCAAAACACCTTTGTCTTGTGTTACATGTATTTACTATGTAACCTTATTGTTAGGTTGTTTCTTTCACTGTTTGGCCCAGAGTATTTTCACAGTACATTCTGCAAATTAAATACATATGTACCAACTACCAACTACCAGTGGGTGGCTTACATGGCATTGATGAAATCTTCTGTCCTTGATTTTGACATGCTCGCCACTGGGCGCCAAATGACCACAGCAGTCAGTGCGCCATAAGCAGGGGCGTCGTCATGCGCGTCGCCACCACTGGGGACACTATGGACATTGTCCCTAGTAATTTTCACCCATCTCTAATATGGTCCCATGTTAATGTACACATGTAGTTGGATTTGTCCCCACTAACTGTCTTTATATATTTTAAGGTCATTCCTACCATGCAACGCCATAGACCTAATGTTAAAATATGGCATTATTGGTAGGGCCCTAGCCCTACCAGGCCTATAGAAAATGACACCCATGGCCATAAGCCACCATCATCATGATATACTTGCCTGTGCTTTCTTTTCAGATTTATAATATAATGCAAGTGAATATGCTAGAATAATGATTGCACATTTTGTGAAAATAATGATATGCTTAATCTGAATGGGCCGGGCGGGCCTGGGCCTCAATACGATTAATTTCACTGGGCCTGGGCCTGGTGTTCATGGACCTGCACTGGGCCGGGCTGGGGGTTGATGGGACCGTGGCGAACACTGTTGCACACGCTGTTTCCACGATTACGCAGGCGACAATCGGACAATCAATAACCGGATCCGGTACACGGCCAGCCTTCGTTCTGACTATGCGGAAGATTGGATGCGTTATTGCCTGCGTAAGCAACAGCTGGGTCACCCGTCCCGCCGTCCCGCCGTCCTGCCGCCCGCTGCCGCGGCGGTGGCGGTGGCGGTGGCGGGGGCGGGGGCGGAGAAAGCAGCCTACCGACCACCGAACGACCACCGCTGCGACTACTCCAGTGTTGACACCGCTCAGGGGTTTCGTCAGTGGCCGGGTCCGTTCCCGTGACGGTCTGCGTGCCCTGCGGCGGTGTGGGTGCGGGGACGCCCGATCCGGTCCGGCGGGGCCGCTCGGCCTGAGAACTGGAGCTGGCGCATGGTGGAGTACCGTGTGTGCCCAGTGCCGAGGGGCAGTGGACCGGAACTGACGTGACGCTGCCACGAGCACGAGCGTACCACGTCATTTGGCACAAGGGGACAGGGGCGTAGCCCGCAGGAGATATATTTATTTGTGTAGTTTGTTTGGGGTGTAGCAGTGGTTAGCAGCGAAGCGAATAAGCGTTACAATGGACAAGTTGCAGGTTACCTAACCCACTACTTCAATGTGTTTATTGAACAGCAAATGAATACAACAATATTTTATAAATTGTCACTTTGCTATAAATTCCTCCGAATCATCAATGTTTAAGATAATTAAATATAATTACGTAATTTGAAATTCTGCTCTCTGATTGGTCGTGACGTCAGATGCCAATAGTTCAGGAGATCAAAGTTACCGTGAGGTAGTCTTGGGCGGCTCGGTTAACACATTTCTTTTTAATCTGGAGGTTCAACAGAAAACTAAACAGCATACATATTGCACGCAAATTAAAGCACGTGAAACGGATAATTAATCATATGTCATTAAATGTGTAATCACGCGGCTTTTTAGATACAAATATAAAACTAAAGTTACGGATTTCTACCTGGTGACCAAATAAATCATCTTAACGGAAGTTTAGAAGGCGTTTTAACCCGCGCCGTGCCGGGGGGGCGTTTACCCCCCTAAGATTTTTCGAGGATAGCGATAGCCGTTTTTGGCACACCTGTTAGGACATCAATTGCGCACAGTTTGAGAAAAAAATAACCTGGGGTCATCTCAGGTCATGTCACCAGACTAGGGCACGTGACCTCACCTCCAAAAAGGTTTCCGGTCGCACCACAGCCACAGTTTTTGGCCGATCGATTTTGTACTTACAGGATTGCATAAGGGCAATAGTACCTACAATACGTTTATCTCGGATTTTGTATATCGGTGACCTAAGGTCGGGTCAATTTCGTGACTTCCCCATTATAAGTCAATGGGGAAATAATCAAATGCTTCCTATACTGAGGATACGAATTATATCAGCCCAAATCCTTCTGGATCATGTTATCATAGACCATTCTTGAAGTTCCAAGTACAATTTTTGCTCAGTGACATCTACATGGTCAGATGAGGTCACCCGAGATCACCAACACTTTTTTGACAATAATTATTGACAAAATAAAGATAGAGAAGTGAAACTGGCACTAATGTGTTTGTCTCGTCGAGGTACGTCTCCCAATGGGTAGCATGACCTACTTGGGTCACCACTTGACCTTGACCTGAGGTCAAATTTATAAGTTCACCTAACCTGGTCACCATGCATATGATACGACGCACCTTGACGAGACAAACACGATGGCGCCAAATTATTGCCCTAGCTTTGTTAGGTAAAAAGATATTTGTGAAAACTGTTTTGCTAAAAAATAATCTTTTTGACATTTGATGAGCTCTGGCAGAGGTGAAAAAAAAAACTGCTTACTTGGCCACTGGAGTGGGAGACAGAAAGACATCGGCAACAAAATGCCCAGGAGACATAATATTGTTAACTACAAGTATTGTTTTCAGTCATTTTCTGTTTTTCTTTTGACCGCCGTACAACTACCACAGAACATTCTTCATAAGTTATAGAATAGCCTTCACGGCATTGAATTTAGTACTTGTTTCCTCATCGGTTGCGAGACAGGCAATAGTGGGCGAAAGGTTTTCCTGGCGAACGGACCGTCCTGGCGAGACAGGCACGATCTTCATAAGGGTTTTCTTTACTGCTGCACAATGGGAATTTTGACCCTTAACGCCTGTCTCTCTAGCCAGTATTATTTTTCAGCCTCCATCACACTGACATCAATATAATACCTAGACAGCCAACTCGCGCTCCGCATACGCCGGACGGTCCGTTCCCACACTGTGTGGTGGTGGCGTCAGCCGTCCTGGGGGGCAAAACATCGCGGGCGCCATAGGGACCAATGTATAAATGGTAATTCTGAACGGCGCCCTGACTGGGCTACGCTTGGAAAAAGTGGTGTAAAATAGCATCATATCATTCGTTGGAGATTCTAGATTGAGCCCAAACGAATTATGAGGTTCCACCTGGTCATGGAATTTCTGTAGAGCAGCTGACATGATCGGTTACCATGGCCTTATTTGGGGTGTAAAACCACGTTATACCGTTCACTTTCCGTTGCAAATGCGATCTAAGCTTCATATACTTAATATACTAAGCTTAGATCGCATTCGTAACGGAAAGTGAACAGTATAACGTGGTTGTTACATCCCAAATAAGGCCATGGTAACCGATCATTTCAGCTGCTCTCCAGAAATTCCATGACCAGGTGGAACCTTATAATTCGTTTTTGCTCAATCTAGAATCTCCAGTGAATAATATGATGCTACTTTGCACCACTTTTTCTAATCGTAGCCCAGTCAGGAAGCCGTTCAGATTTGCCATTTATACATTAGTCCCTATGGCGCCCGCGATGTTTCGCCCCCAGGGCTGGTGAGTTAGTGGTGGCACCACCACACAGTGTGGGAACGGCCGGACGGCGCAAGATGGCTGTCTAGGTATTATATGGATGTCACTGCTTCCTCATATTGTACATATCTGGCGCATCTGTGGTGAAGCGGGTTTGTGCTTCACAGCCAATTCACAGCGTTCAAATGTGTATTAGGCACATACCTACGTACCTATTTTTTGTGATTGATATATTGTGTTCGTAAGTCAAGTTAACATGGGAAACCGCCATTGCGTATGAAAGTACACTGCGGTCATACAAGCTGCGATTTCCATGGTGAAAGAAGGACCTTGAAAACGCAAATGAACACCAACCACAAAAGATTGCCAATTTGAATTCTTCTGAGAGAAAAAAAAAAACTCTGGTTTGGGCAAGGGTGGAAAGTGTCAATCTTGGCTTCAAGGTAAGAACATATGTCAGCATATTCGTGACTAGTGTGAGAAGAAATGGGAACTGTATTGCACTTTTGCCAGACAATCTTAAAGTTGGAGTTTCTTTTTAAATTATGTATAAGGGTCAACTGCTGTAACCCCAGACATGTTCATAGAGGAAAAGGAGGACAAGGCACGTGTTTAGACTGAAGTTCTTCTCCAACAGAGGGGTCAATCAGTGGAACAATCTACCATGAGAAGTAGTTGAAGCCACAGCGACCAATATGTTTAAAAACAAACTTGACCAACAGTGGGCCACCATTTCCTCGGCCTGACCTGACCAGTCCGCACCTGATTCTGTTTTGTTTTAAGTGAACCCTGAATAGACCCTGTCTAACGTCAGCTTACTATCCTAAACCTAAACGTCCTAACCTCACACTTTTCATGCTATCAGAATGTACACAATATAGACACGCTAAAGCACTGCGCGTCAGTATTGTCTGCACTATGATAGCATGAATAGTCTGAGGTTAGCCGTTAGGACGTGTCCAAAGATTGGACTATTACCCAACATCAAATCAACCTGCAAAGGTCTCAAATAAATCATCATAACAAAGGCAAAATATTTCTTACAACAACCCACAAGGAATAATGGGAAGGATTTGAAATCACTAAATTTTTTAAACTGTGCTGAATTTAAAGACATTTCTTCTTGCAATGATTGGTCAAATGTCTATGCTGGTCCTGACTTGATGTTACAAAATAGTGATTAATTGTTTTCCTTGCTTGCTGCTCTATTCAGGTATTAAGTCACATTTTGTATTGTGTATATTATTTGCATTATGTGTCGTTTGTTAGTTAACTGTCCCACGTATTGTGCTATTTTTACTTTTATGTTGGTACTGCAAGGCAGTTGCTTATTTCATCAGACATGCTATACAAATAATTGTTGAAAGAAATAAATGAGCTTGCCAATGGAATGCTAATCTATACCCTGCATTTGATTATGTTATTGAATTTGATTGTGTTTTTGACTTCACACTTGTGACACTTAGCTTTCAATATAAGTAATTTCCAATGTCACTTTCAGTGTGTCAGAATATGTAAAGCATATCATTGATCTACAGACCACAAACCATTTCTGACCATGTACACCAAGGAAGGTGAACATTATTTTGACATCTATGCTCAAGTGATCATTCTAAGCCCTAAGGCATGGGAGTCATGTGACCTTACTTGTTGGAGAGCCATTGAACACCAATAATCATCACAAGCCCTAAGGCAATTTATAAATATTATCTAGTAATGTGAGTTTGGTGTATTGCATTGTTTCATTTGTCTAATGATTACCTTGCCCAAATAATCTCTTATTTTTATGTCAATTAAATTGCTATTTCCTCTCCCTCTCCAAAAATGTACAGTAAATGTACAATAGAACATTTACTATTGCTTGAAATGTTCATGTGTGAACACTGGACATTAAATGTGTGTGTATTCCTCAACATGCCCTAAAAGAGACTCGGATATGTTTCCTTACACCGTGTCCCAACATTCAATGTTTGCTTGGGAGTCAGAGTGGAAAATTTGAGCAAAAAAAGACCATGAGAGTGGAAAATTATGTAGAAAATGGTACAATATTGATTTGCTTTGAATATGAAAAGCAGTAGTTTTCGTTGAAATTATGTACCTACTTTTAGTCAATATTTATGTCAGAATCAATATCACAATTCATAATTTGGGAGTGGAAAATTCACTCCTAAAATGGGGAGTGAGAAAAATAATTCAAATTTGGGCGTCATTTCACACCCAAATCGACAAATTTTGGGACACTGTGACCTGACATTACAAAGGACAAGGAGACAAAATCACGTTTTTGCAATTTAGTGGGAGACAGTCGTGACGTTTTTTTCACCTCTGAGCTCTGGAGCCTTAACTATTGACCTGAGCTAACATCTGAGGACACCTGGGCGATTGCATTTTTCAAGAGCTTTCCATTTTTCCCCGTTTGTTCCTATCATAGTTCCTGTAATATCTGGGGATTTCTGGAGCGAAGCTCTAAAACTTGCAAATCTGACCCTTGACGACCTCTAGTGACCTCAATATTGACCTGAGCAAAAAAAATCTGAAATAGTTTCAAAATTCATTTTGACGAGCTTTCGAACGGTGTTTTCGGTTTTTGTATACGTCCCATAGGAGCCGAGTTAGACGGGGCGTCGAAACGCCCCCCCCCCCCCCCGGCACGGTGAAGGTGGCGCCGAGCACCGGCGCGCCGCGGGTTAACGGGTCGCTACTGCCACACGGGGAGGCTGTAGCGAGGCTCTAGGGAGGCTCTAGATCTTACCTCTACAAGTTCGGGACACGACAGAAGCTATCTCAGAAGAACATTGAGGGCACGGTCGCATTTTGCAAATGGTTTCATGGGCAGCTTTTCGTTGGGGGCAGTCTCCGGATCTGAACTCTTCTACTTACTTCCTGTGGGGGTGGGGGGAGTACCGAAACTAACAGGTGTTCAAGAAGAATCTCAAGACCAAAACTAAAGAGAGCCATGGGAGTTGCAGTGCAGACTATCCCCGCCGACATGTGCCAGTAAGCAGTGGTGAGTCTGAGGCGGAGGGAAGATCTGTGCCTCAGCCAAAACGGAGCCCATCCCGAACATGTGCTGTAGAGGATATAAAGATGACGGCTCATATTTTGATTGCGCACAAAATAAATATCCATTAAATTCTGAGCAGTTTGGCGTGAACACCAAATCAGGGGATGACGCTTAACCATCTTTATTTTCCACGGGAAACTCCTGAAACCGCCCTCCTTTCCGGGTTGCCGGCGGGTCACTATTGCCATCTGACGTCATGGGATCAAGTACTTTATAAAATATAAACATTTACACACAAATATCTCGCGAAATATTGAATTTTATGCAAATTGGTGCGCATCACGTTCATCAGCATATGGTTCTTATTGTTTTGCAAATATTCACCAACCAAACTGCAACTAGTCCATTATAGTTTGCGTGGTATGGTTAGTCATAACCATTTCATGATGGTACTAAGAGTATTTCTATGGTGATGGGCGACTGATTTATGAATACATAGTTCATTCAATAAACATATTGTGTCCCTTAACTCAATGCAACACCAAAAGCTAACAGGAAACGGTATCATTTTAGACAGCAAGCCGCATGCTTTCTGCCACAAAATACTCTAACTTCTTGTCAAGCGACAACTCGGAAGGGGGCTCTACTCTGCATACAGCATGCAATACCCATTTGCATTATAGGCCGATTTGCATACCTCACTGTTCGAGTATGTGTTAACTTACAAACACAGCGCAGAACCGTGTCATTTGTCACTGGTGCACAACACGGGCTCGATGAGTTTGCAGTAGCATTTAAATACCACTCGCCAGTCACCGATGTATGACATACAAACCACCACTGCTTTTCG
Organism: Chirona hameri; assembly: GCA_036785665.1. NCBI lineage: Eukaryota > Metazoa > Arthropoda > Thecostraca > Balanomorpha > Balanidae > Chirona > Chirona hameri. The sequence goes on along the minus strand of JAXIVJ010004372.1, from coordinate 67,473 downwards.
CTTATCATCGCTGGTGGGAAATTAAACTAGGTTCCTTGGGCAGTGGGCACAGCTGTCCAAAACACACGTGCAAGGTAAACAATTAATAACAACAACACGTGCAAAGTAAACAATTAATAACAACAACACGTGTAAAGTAAACAATTAATAACAACAACACGTGTAATGTAAACAATTAATAACAACAACACGTGCAAAGTAAACAATTAATAACAACAACACGTGCAAAGTAAACAATTAATAACAACAACACGTGCAAAGTGAACAACATAATTACCCACTTAGCGCTACATGTGCTTTACAAACTTTCCGTGTTTCGTCGTGACCGAACGAAGCGCCTCGCGAAGCCAAACTTCGACAGCACGCAGCACTACATGGAGAGAACTAGACTGAGCGACAAACTTGCGAGCCCGTATCGCCATTACCGCCCACAAGTTTGTTCAACGTCGAGCTAACACCATGCAGCTAACGACACCCGCACAAACCGCACGCCATCAAACTCTCACCAACACACTATCAGTCAACGTAATCGATTTCGCTGCTCACCCATCAATCGCCGTGCGATTTTCGATGTTGTTTTGCTTCAGCGCGGCCGTGTACCCCGCTAATAGTATTGCCCAGGCTTCGGGCTCACCGATGCACCAGAAATAGGATTTCTCCTGTTGAGTTTTGCAGACCAAGACGCCTTTCTTATGAATTCTGCCACGCCTTCCCCTCGTCTCTGCCACGCCTTCCCCTCGTCTCTGCTGCGCCTTCCGAATCCCCGTCGCCTCCCCCGCCACCCTCGCTTTCCCTGCATCGCCCCCCCCCCCCCCCCCACTCCTGTCACCCACGCCCCGTTACGATCGTGCCCGCACCCGTGACCCAGCACAAATACGACACTGGTACCGGTCTCGTCATTTGGTCATGGAACCCGCGCCGAACACCTGTGGCTGGCCGCCGCCGCCCCCGCCGCCGCCCCCGCCGCCAGGTGACCGCCCCGCCCGTATCGCTCTGGCTGGCAGCGTTGATTGGTCGTTAGCTGCGGCGGCTCATCGCTGGTCTCCCGGTGACACGAATCGATCTCGACAGTCTCACTCCGGACTCAGCTCTGCCGGGCCGACGCCGCAGAGCAGAGCGTAGTCCGGCGACGCCGCCGCCGGACTACGCTCGAGTGGAATTAACTTCACCTGACTTCTAATTCGGCGACGCCAACTTGGAAAATTACGTTTCAATTAAGTTCAAACCGAGATTCGCTGGGGTTTGGATTGAACTTTGCGCAGTTCGCAGAAATGAGCAGCGGTGAGTTTGGAACTCGCGTTAAGTCCCACACGTGGAACTGACAGCGTATACCGCTGGCGTAGAGAGTCGTCATTGCAAATATATGATGATCGTTTTGTCCCGGGTGAGATACAAATGACTTCCCGGGTGCACGCCGTTAGGAACGTGCGCTGGCTGACTACATCAGAACAAGTGAGGAGAGTGGCAGCATCTTGTGGCACAGCGCTCGCAGCCAACGAATGCCAGCCAAGGGCAGTGGCGGCGGAAGGTATTTTGGGATGGGGGGGCAAACTGCCGGCGGATCCAGTCATCCCAATTCCCAACTCAATATTCGCAACAGTTACAAATTCTGATATTTTATTGAATGTTTAGGTACCTATTATTACAGCGACAGTTCTCAGGGATATCGGGGACTCTGTTCCTTTAGCATTATCAGCAGGTACCAGAAGAAATTACTGACAATATTTTGTCCCCCATTTCAAGCTTTCAGTTCATTTAATTTGACTAGTTATCTGAAATTCATAAACATTTATTATAGGCATTATCTTTCGGGCTTAAAAAGGACAGCAACAAAATTTCGACGCCGTAAAAACTGTTTCTAGTCATCACCATCAGTGACCGATTAGAAAAGCATCTGAAAAGCACGCTTCACATGAGCTATCCTCACCTGCCAGCCGGAGTGGCAAAATTTGGCAAAATTTGATTTCATCTGACTCCGACTCCGGCTGAAATTACCAACTCCGATTCCGATTGAGACTGCAGCCCTGCCTCCGACAGGCCCCACCTGAGGACTCATATACCACCTGAGGACTCATACTCATATACTCACCTGGACTCATATACCACCTGAGGACTCATATACCACCTGAGGACTCATATACCACCTGAGGACTCATATACCACCTGAGGACTCATATACCACCTGAGGACTCATATACCACCTGAGGACTCATATACCACCTGATGACTCATATACCACCTGAAGACTCATATACCACCTGAGGACTCATATACCACCTGAGGACTCATATACCACCTGAGGACTCATATACCACCTGAGGGCTCATATACCACCTGAGGACTCATATACCACCTGAGGACTCATATACCACCTGAGGACTCATATACCACCTGAGGACTCATATACCACCTGAGGACTCATATACCACCTGAGGACTCATATACCACCTGAGGACTCATACTCATATACTCACCTGGACTCATATACCACCTGAGGACTCATATACCACCTGAGGACTCATATACTCACCTGGACTCATATACCACCTGAGGACTCATATACCACCTGAAGACTCATATACCACCTGAGGACTCATATACCACCTGAGGACTCATACTCATATACTCACCTGGACTCATATACCACCTGAGGACTCATATACCACCTGAGGACTCATATACCACCTGAGGACTCATATACCACCTGAGGACTCATATACCACCTGAGGACTCATATACCACCTGAGGACTCATATACCACCTGAGGACTCATATACTCACCTGGACTCATATACCACCTGAGGACTCATATACCACCTGAGGACTCGGAATCGGAACGATCAAAAGCCATCTCAGCACATGACCTTTCAGACTGGAATAGGGCCCTCTCTCAGGCTTCGTAAGGGCCCTCTCAGGCCGGAATAGAGCCCTTTCAGACCTGGCAAGGGCCCTCTCATACCGGTTAATAGCCATCTCAGGTTGGATGATTATTCTCTCAAAGGAGCGGATGGTTCTCTCTTATCGACTAAGGTTTCTCTCAATCCGAAAAAAAGGGATTTCTTAGGCCGATTGAGGAGCATCTCAAACTGGCAAACGGCCACCATAGGCCTCTCTAAGGCCTGGCAAAGGCCCTTTTCAGAACAACAAAGAAACTAAGGCCTGGAAAGTACCGTCTCAGACCAGCGGAAGGCCCCTCAGGCCGCCACCAGAACATATCAGGCCTAGCAAATTACCCTCCCTGTGGCCCGCTCAGGCCTGGCAAGGGCCTTGTCGGGCTTAAAAATATCCTGTCCTGCCGCGGAGTTCTCAGACCGACCAGGAGCCACCACAGCCGACCGAGGGCACCTCAGGCCGACACAGGGTCCCCTCAGGTTGATCTAAGGCCCCCTCAAGCCGACCGAGGTCCCTTCAAGCTGACCAAAGGACCCCTCAGGCCGACTGAGGACACTCAAGCCACCCTAAGGCCCCTCGGACTGACCGAGGCCCCTCATACCGACCAAGGGCCCACCTCAAGCTGGTCAAGGGCCCTCTCAGGCCGACAGAGGGCCCCTCAGGCCCTCAGACCGATAGAGGACCCCATCAGGCCGACAGGGGTCCTTCAGGCCGACAGAGAGCCCCCTCGGGCTCATGCGGACCAATGGCACCTCAGGCCGACTGAAGGTCCTCGAGCCGACAGAGGGTCCACTCGGGCCGACAGAGGGCCACTCAGGCCGTCCGGTGGCCCCCAAGCCGACTGAGGCCCCCTCAGGTCGAAGAAGGGCTCTCTCAATTCGACTGAGGGTCCTCACAGACTGACAGAGGGCTCCTCAGATCGACCACGTTCCCCTTTCAGCACCCATCAGGCCGACTGAGGGCCCCTCATGCCGACTGAGGGCCCCTCAGACCGTCCAGTGGTCCCCGTAAGCCAACTGGGCCACTTCAGAACGACGATGGGCTGCCTCAATCCGACCGAGGGCCCTCACAAGCCGACAGAGTGTCCCTCAGGCCGACAGCGGGCTCCCCTTTAGGCTGATAGGGGGTCCATCAGGCCGACTGAGAGCTCCTTAGGCCAACAGAGTGCCCCGCAGACCGACAGAGGGCCCCGTCAGGCCGACCAAAGGCCCCATCAAGCTGGCCGATGGCCCCTTCGGGCGGCTAGAGGGCCCCAGGCCAACAGAGGGCCCCTCAAGCCGACCAAAGGACCCTCAAGCTGGCGGAGGGCCCCTCAGGCCACCAGCGGGCCCCTCAGGCCGACAGAGGGCCCCTCAAGCTGCCCGAGGGCTCCCTCAGGACGACAGAAGCCCCTTCAGGCCTTGCGCTTTGTTGTTTTACTAGCTTCCCGGACCAAAGTTCGTAAACATAAGGTTCGTAACGGAAAAAGTTTACCCTTCCTCGGTGAGTCGTTTTACATGGCCTTAGTCTTAGAACTCTAGTAGGAGCGAAGTCATGACATAAATCGTGTTTACCAAAGTTCAAATGGCATTCGCGAGATATGCCATTCCTTAAAACTTCTAAACTGCCTTGTCTCTGTGTTTTGTACTAAATCCAACCAACTTCCGTTCCGCACTGAGCCCCTGTCGCAGCAGGAGCCGGAGTTGAACCCCAGATTCTCTGCCGAGGAGTTAGGTAACGCGGGAGGGAGTCTGAGTCTGAGTCTGAGCCGAGTTCCTTACGGGTGCAGATAGCGCTAGCATACTTATTTTGACCAAATGACGTGAGAAGCGTGGTTTAGCGTAGTGGGAACTGGAAGGAACCACGCTTCAAACAATTCATGCTTGAGTGCTTGAGTTTGCGGTCGTACCACAGCCACAGTTTTTGACCGATCGGTTTCAAACTTACAGGATTTAATAAGGTAATAGGTACCTACAAGTACTTAATCTCGGATTTTGTATATCGGTGACCTAAGGTCGGGTTAATTTCGTGACCTACCTATTATAAGTCAATGGGGAAATATTTAAATGCTTCCTATTCCGAGGATATGCATGATATCAGTCAAATTCCTTCTGAATCATGTTATCGTATAATATCTTTGTTGATCCAGGCGCAATTTTTGTTCGTTGACCCCTACAGGGTCAGCTGAGGTCATCCGAGGTCTTTCAACACTTTTTGTAAATAACTCGGCAGAATTAATATAGATAAGTGGAACCGGAACCAATGTGTTTGTCTCGTCGAGACGCATCTCTCGATATGCAATATGACTTACTTGGGTCACCACCTGACCTTGACCTGAGGTCAAATGTTGAAGCTGACCTAACCTGGTCAAAATGAACATGATTCGAAGCGTCTTGACGAGACAAACACGATGGCGTCAACATTATTGATTTGTCTGTATTAGGTTAAAAGTTATTTGCGAAGAGTTTTGCCTAAAATATCTTCTGTTTTGCCAAAAACAGCCATTTTGACCTTTGATGACCTCTGGAGTCAGGAGTCTAAACTATTGACCGGAGCTAAAATTTGAGGACACGTTGGCGATTGTAATTGTTAATAGCATTATATTGCATTTTCCCGTTTGTTTTTAGCTGGCATAATTCCCGCGATATTTGGGGGTTTCTGGAGCGAAGTCCTGAAACTGGAAAATCTGACCTTTGATGACCTCTGGTGACCTCAATATTGACCTGAGCCAAAAAATGACAAATAGTTTCACAATTATTATTGACGAGTTTGAACAGTGTGTTCGGTTTTTGTATACGTCCTATCAATCAATCAATCGATGTATTCAGACATCCCTACGCATGGGGACAAAGCACATGTCCGTAGGTACGGATAAACAGTAAGTAGGTATGTATATACACGCCCACACACGCATACACGCATACACGCCCACATCTAGGCCATGCCATTCACCGGCACACACTCAAACACGATCACCCATGAGGCAACACCAAAAGCCGAATGAGGCCCCAGGCGTCCTTGTTATTCTGAGCCAGAAGCCACCGGAGGGAGTGAGTAAGGCCACAGAGGTGGCTTCTGGGTAGTATCCAATAGCTCCCGGTCGACGCGCCCTCCGGCAACTCGCAATAGCGTCGCAAGGCTCCCTCCACACAGTACAAGCATATAATTTGCCAGAGAACCCGTATTGCACGCGGAAGTCGCGTTGAGGGCAACACGCGCTAAACTGCTTAATAAAACACAGCGAAGGCGATGGTCACCGCGAAATGCATCGCTGAAAGCATTGAATAATGCGCGACGGAGCACTACCTGCACGCTAGGTATCTGTAGCGCCGCCAGCAGTGCTGTATGGTGTGCTATGCGAGGCAAGCGTAGCGCAGATTTGATGGCTGTCGCCTGCCACGACTCCAGGCGCGCGATGTCGGCGGACCTCAGGTAGCACAGTGTACACACATATAGCATAGCCGGTGACACTACAGCGCGCCAGAGCCTGACTGCCGCCGGCAGGTGCGAGTTAACCCTCGCCCGGGTAGGGCAAAATCACTACGTGTTCGGGTAGGGGGGGGGTTGGTACGACACCCCCCCCCTTAGCGTTTCGCCCCTAATTGAACTAGAGCTTCGATTCAAAGACGAGCGTCTTGCTTGTGACGAGAGAAAGCCGCTGATACCCGATTGGTCTTGGGTCATTAGGTGACCTCTGAGGTCATGTCAATGACCAAATGTTAACAAATTGAAAATGCGTATCAATTGAATTTTATCGAGCTAGAATCGTGAATGAGCATATCATAATGCTTAATGGGTGCCAAATTCGTAATCAGCGTCACAAAATGTCCTAAAAACTGCCAAATTCCAAAAAAGTAATGTCAGGTCATCTGAGGTCAGTGACCTCGGTTGACCTGTGGAAGCGCATGACCCAAGTGGAACATATAATTATGTAAAATGGATCCCAAATTTGAAATCAGCGTCACAAAATGTCCTAGAAACCGCCAGAAACCCAAAAAAGTAATATGAGGTCATCGGCGGTCAATGACCTCAGTTGACCTCTGAGAAGGTCAATCGTGGTCACAATATCAGTGGAAACCACAACTGTCACCTGGAAACACCTGTGCATATGCTCCTGAACAACAAACACTCGAAAACTGCAGAAGTTACAAGCATCGATACTGCGGGACGCCAGTTGCGCTTAACATGACCTTGAGAAACAGGTCATAGGTCACGGGTCATGTGGGTTATACATTTAAAATTGTCAGAGTATGTGGAATTTTTTTCTTCAAAAGTAGGGTACTGAAAGTTGCATCGAAATTGGTTGGAAACTACGTGAGTTATTTGAGAAAAACCGAGGGGGTGGCATCCACCCCCCCCCCCCCCCCCCCCCCCCTACCCGGGCGAGGGTTAAACATGCCGGCTGGCGTGAGACCGAAGAAAGCCCCTAGCTACCGCGGCGCAGTCGCGCGTTCACGTGATCGGCGCCTTGCAGCTGCGAGCGAAGCTGAACTTCCAGGTGCTCTGTCTCCTCCCTGTACGACAACGCCTGTCCGCACAAGTGCCACTCAGGCAGCTGAGCCAAGAGTCCGGCTCCGAAAATGAAACAATGACTTTTGGTCATGCTTGGGTTCGAGTTTACAAATTCTAGCCTCCAACTCATTGAGAAGTTGGTAAAAATGTCCTAACATTTTTTTTGCAAATCACGTGTACGGCGGACATCACGAGTAGATCATCCGCAGATACTTGTGCATTCCTATAGGAACCGAGTTCGAGGGGGCGTCGAAACGCCCCCCCCCCCCCCCTCGGCACGGCGAAGGTGGCGCCGAGCACCGGCACGGCGCGGGTTAAAACGCATTAGTTTTAACTTTGTCCTAGTGTCCGTAGTCAGTACGGCATGCGCTGCAACGTGATACTTGTTAAAAAAAACGCGCCAACAAACATGCATAAACATTTAAAACATAAACAACCTTACTTCACACTTGCACTGAACACATTACTTGTGCATTCCCTCCACTCAGTCTCAGATGATAACTATCGCTTCAATCTGCACGGTAAGTAGGTATATTTAACTTTTTAGATGTTAGTGGTAAAAATCAGCATGTCGTCTTAGTTTAATTTGTTTAAAATAATGTTTTTTTCTTCTTATTATTATTGGTGCATTATTCTTGTTGTTATCCACGTATGTTTATAGATAACTAATATGTCGAGTAGTTATGCTTGTTTCTTATACTTAAATATCGATACGGAGCCGGAGTCGATTTTTATTTAACACGCGCCCTGGAGGGGGGGGGGCGAAATCCGCCCACCCCTCCGGTTTTTCTAGGATAGCGCAAAAACGGCACCGCGCAGCGCCGCCGTTTTTTGTATACCTGTTTAGAAATGAACTTCCCGCATTATGTAAATTTCTTGGCCTCAGGTCATCTCAGGTCAGGTCACCAGACCAGGTCACGTGATGACCTCAAATCCAAAACGTTTGCAGTAGTACCGCAGCGACAGTTTTACGCCGATCGGTTTCAATCTTGCAGGACTTCATAAGGTCATAGATACCAACAATTTGTTTTCTCGGATTTCTAATATCGGTGACCTAAGGTCAGGTCAATTTTTTGACCGCCAACACGGTTTTATCAATAACTATCAACATAATGAAGATAGAGAAGAGAAGACAGTACCAATATGTTTGTCTCGTCGAGACACGTCTCTCAATATGCAACATGACCAACTTGGGTCACCACTTGACCTTGACCTGAGGTCAAATTTCTCAGTTGACCTAACCCGGTCACCATGAATATGATTATAAGCGCCTTGACAAGATACACGCGATGGCGTAAACATTATTGCTTTATCTTTATTAGGTAAAAGGTTATTTGGGGAAAACAGTTTTGAAAACAAAATCACCTTTTTGACATTCGATGACCTCTGGAGCCTAAACTATTGACCTGAGCTCAAATATGAGGACACCTATGTCGATTGAATTTTTCAATAACTTTCGATTGCTTTTTTCCGTTCGCTGCTAACTATCATAGTTCCCGAGATATTTGGGGGTGTTCGAACCGAAGTCTTGAAAACTTGAAAATCTGACCCTTGATGACCTCTGGTGACCTCAATATTGACCTGAAAAAAATAAATAACGAAATACTTTCGAAAGAGCTTGTCTCGAGCTATCTAACGTCGTTTCTCGCTTGTCGCTACGTTGCGTGGTTTTCGAGATCATAGGGGGGGGGGGGGCGAAATCCCCCCCCCCGCCTCCAGGGCGTGTAATTATCAGAGGCCCTCCAGGGCGCGTGTTAATGCATCCGAGGGCCTCCAGGGCGCGTGTTAATGCATCCGAGGCCCTCCAGGGCGCGTGTTAATGCATCCGAGGGCCTCCAGGGCGCGTGTTAATGCATCCGAGGGCCTCCAGGGCGCGTGTTAATGCATCCGAGGGCCTCCAGGGCGCGTGTTAATGCATCCGAGGGCCTCCAGGGCGCGTGTTAATGCATCCGAGGGCCTCCAGGGCGCGTGTTAATGCATCCGAGGGCCTCCAGGGCGCGTGTTAATGCATCCGAGGGCCTCCAGGGCGCGTGTTAATGCATCCGAGGGCCTATTATCATCGATTGAAATGCAAACCATCAAATGCATAGCACAGCCTCATGATTTGGCTGAAGCATGGTTCCTACCAGTTCCCACTACGCTAAACCACGCTTCAGTCAACCACGCTCCTCCATGTCGAGATGACATCTATGTCAACCGCTGCCGGCGCCTGCGAGCCAGAAGGCGGCGCTCGTCCGGCCTTTGTCCCGACATCTGTCGGTGAAAACCTGAACTATTTATTCGCAGATCAGCCACAGAGGGTCGACGTAGTCACAAGTTCGCAACCACCACAGAACTAATAACATTTTTTCCCTGCAGCGCATTATATATACATATTTTGATCCTTCTGAATGTCGAACCTTGACCTTCTACCACGCTAACGTTTATCCGGGAGCGGTATGTAGCGGCGACAAGCCGCCCCCGGGAGCGCCTCTCCCGGTGGCCGCTTGCATTACACGGGACTCGCCCGTCACCCGCTAGGTGGCGCCACTGTCAGAGCCCGGGCGGCAGCTCGGTGGACGGTAGGTGGCGCCACTGTCAGAGCCCGGGCGGCAGCTCGGTGGACGGTAGGTGGCGCCACTGTCAGAGCCCGGGGGCAGCTCGGTAGACAGTAGGTGGCGCCACTGTCAGAGCCCGGGCGGCAGCTCGGTGGACGGTAGGTGGCGCCACTGTCAGACCCGGAGCTGGGCCGTCACCATTACCCTGCTCACCAGGTGGGCAGCAACGTAGTCCCACTCTTTGCCTTCCACTCCATCTCGTGGGCGAGCTGAGCCGGTCGAAATGGCCGAGACCAAACCAAATCAACTGCATGGAGAACCGCCGCTCACCAAATGTTCGTATAAAAAGGCAGATGGGATCTGGATAATGAAAGAATGCCTATATATACCGGCGACCGTTGTCGTTGGCATTGAATTGATCAGTTATCGCAGTCTGACCTGCAAACTGAACCTGATATATAAAGCTTGAAAGTCCACTTTACGTGAGTAGGCCAGGGTGTACGTAGGCATTTTCGGGGACTTATATCTCAATTCGCTGACCAGCTATGTGACGAATAAACATCGGGGGAGTGTGAACTAATAAGAACTACAATCTGTTTACTGCACAAAAAGCATAATTTTATCGGAATCGCATTAGAAGTGCAATACGCGCGAGCATAAAGTCGTTGTATTCCTCTGTCGTGTATTAATGTCACGCATATTAAATGCCACGCCTAGTGACATTACTTCCATTAAAGGGAGATAATCACCCTTTTCCACAAAAATGGAGTTAGCACCTGAAGTCGATAGACGTGACCAAAATATATTGTAAATTCATTACATTTTGCATATAACAATTCGTACCGATATATTTTAAGTCATAGTTGATAGCGCTCCACGCTTATAATCAGCAAGTACCAGGGGCGGATACAGGGGTGCGGCGGGGGGCGGCACCCCTGTAATATTCTCCGCAATAGAAGCACATGCACCTGTAACTGCGATACATTAGGGATGCATTCTGCCTGTGGTTACAGTTTTAAGTAATTACCTCTGTCAATTGTGAACCGATTTCCAATTGAAAATTACCAATAGATGCTTAGTAATAAGACGCATGTGTTGATTGGTGGCTGGTCGGTGTTCATGCAATATATTGATTAAATTTTGACAAAGTTTGTTTATTGTTTACGTTGAAGTGCCGCTTAGCTCGACATATTATTGACTATAACTTTGCCAATTTTCATTGGATTTCCAATTGAAAATAATGTCCACACTCGTCTTGAAAAGGCACACCTTCTGATAGATGGCTAGTACCGGTAGCTGCAATATTTATTTACATCCACCACATACCGATGAACACACATATAAACATATTTGTGAGTAAGTATATCACATTTTTGTTTATGTACATGCACATTATGGGTATGTGTTCACGCAACGCCACTGCAACTCTACTCATACAAGGCCATAGTGTAAACATTCACACATTTTCAATCGCGACCAATATACTCGCGAGTCGCGACCCAGCGAATGAGGTTGTTAGTGTTGCTTACATATTCTGATTCAAGGATTGGCTTTTGCCGGTATGACGTCACAACTCGTTTTGGTGACGCAAGATTATTGTGACGTCATATGTATTAATATCAATATTTTTCCAATTATGACAAATTGGTACTTTTTCGCAAAAACGAATGCCAGAACCGTAATCAGGACACTCTTTCCTATCATTCCACGTACTTTTCCCAAGGTGTACTATGTATTGCCTTTAACAAGCTTCGTAAACTAACACAGCCGCTTGCACCCGATCACCGACCGGCACAATGCCTCGTAACTGACACAGTGCGCGGCACTGAAGTCGTAAAACAAGCCGTTATCCTTCATCGTAAATTATGCTTCAGGAAAAATGAAACGTTAGGTTTAAGAAGGCTAACGTTGTCTGGGATCTTACAGCTTTTGCATTATTCGCATGCGCCTATGAGCGTTGAATGTTGATTGATTAACGCTCGCCAGTGCAGGGTCCGATACCTACGCGACCGTGCAGGGGGGGGAGAGAGAGGGGGGGGGGGGGGTGTACGAGCCCCTGGCGTTTCCCCCCTAATTGAGCTAGAGCTTCAATTAAAAAACTAGCGTGTTGCTTGTGATGAGAGAAAGCCGTTGATACCCGATTGTTAAGATCCTGGATCTTAACAATCGGGTATCAACCTCGGGCCTCAAATCAACCTCAAAATCGGGTGACCTCTGAGGTCATGTCAATGACCCGGATGTCATCCAAATCGTGCATGTTAGAATCGTGAATGAACATAAAATTATGCAAAATGGGTACCAAATTTGAAATCAGCGGCACAAAATGTCCTAGAAACTACCAGAGTCCAAAAACGTCATATCTGGTCATCGTAGGCCAGTGGCCTCGGTTGACCTGTGAAAGTGCATGACCCCAGTGCAACATATAATTATGTAAAATGGATGCCAAATTTAAAATCAGCGTCACAAAATGTCCGGGAAACTGCAAGAGGCCAAAAATGTCATCGTGTCATTTATGGTCGGTGACCACGGTTGACCTCTGAAAAGGTCAACCAAGATCACGATCTCAGTGGAAACCATAAAATCACCTGTTAGCCCTCACCAGTGCAGGGGGTTGGTGCTACCCCCTGGTTTTTCGGGAATAACTCGCGTAAATATCAACCGATTGCGATGAAACTTTCAGTACCCTACTTGTGAACAATTTGACATATATTCTTATAACAAATTAAGTTATAGGATCCGTGACCTTTGACCTGTTTGTCAAGGTCATGTCAGGCGCAACTGGCGTTCCGTAGTATTGATCCTTGTAACTTGTGCAGTTTCATAGTGTTTGTTGTTCAAGAGCATATGCACAGGTGTTTCCAGGTGACAGTTTTGGTTTCCATTGATATTGTGACCTCGATTGACCTTCTCAGAGGTCAACCGAGGTCACTGACCTCCAATGACCTCATATTACTTTGTTGGCTTCTGGCAGTTTCTAGGACATTTCGTGACGCTGATTTAAAGTATGGGATCAATTTTACATAATTATATGTTCCACTGGGGTCATGCTTACTTACTTACTTATACATGCCGCCGACATCCACTCTTTCGCACATGGCATGATGTTATAAAACAATGCACTAGTGGCTATTCCGTGCCCGTTGAAATGTTATATGAGATGATCAGGTGATGTAGGAAAAGGATGGCGCATGCGCCCAACAGGTGAACCGAAGTGACTGACCTCAAATGACCTGACATGACCTGACATGACCTTTTTGGAATTTGGCAGTTCTAGGACATTTTGTGACGCTGATTTCAAATTTGACACCCATTTAGCATAATTATATGCTCAATCGCGATTCTAGCTAGATTAAATTCAATTTATACGCATTTACAATTTGTTTGAATTTTGGGTCATTGACATGACCTCAGAGGTCACCTAATGACCTAGGACCTTAAAATCAGGTATCAATGGCTTCCTCTCGTAACAAGCAACACGCTCGTTTTTTAATCGAAGCTCTAGCCCAATTAGGGGCGAAAAACTAAGGGGGGTCGTACTCGCGGTCACGGTCATCAGCCCCCAGCACGGTCACGCACTGATCGGACGCTGCACGGGCGAGGGTTAACACACATTGTGCATATGCTCCTGAACAACAAACACTCGGAAACTGCACAAGTTACTAGCATCGATACTACGGGACGCCAGTTGCGCCCGACATGGCCTTGAGAAACAGGCCATAGGCCACGGGTCATGGGGAGTAGAAGTTTGAAATTTTCAGAGTATATGTCAAATTGTTCACAAGTAGGGTACTGAAAGTTGAATTGTAATCAGTTGATCAATACGCGAGTTGTTCCCCAAAAAAACGAGGGTTAACACGTGCACTGGCGAGGGTTAACACGTCTGGTCGCTTGGAAATTACATTATTGAAGGGTATTTGAACATAAGTTGAACAAACCTTGTTCACTTTTCAGATGTAACTTGAGCCACACATTTTCAGCTAAGCAAGCCAATCGCCACCTTTTTTTCAAATAGCATTTGATAATGAAATGTACAGAAAATTGCAGCATCGGCAACCCATCTTAAAAAAAAAAATACAACAATACATTTTTTTCATCTTCTGTGAAACATAAGAACACCGTTAGCGATCCTGACCTTTGCATTGCTCATGGTTCTCAGAAAAGCAGCCACAACTACCACACCCAGTTACCAAATGTCCTTCTGCACATTCCCACCAGCCCTCCTTCCTACCACCAACTCCTCCCACCAACTCCTCCCATCACCACCACCACCATGTCACCTCCCACCGCCACCACCACCACCACCACCACCACCACCACCACCACCACATAGATCCCGCTCCCAGCGCTGGGCGCAGTCACCGCCGACCCCTCCACACCTGCATTCCGTGTCAGAAATAGTCCACAGCGTCCGTCCCTCCTTTGGTCTTGCCGCTCTGTCATCTCACGTCCCGCCGTCCAATGACGTCATTTGTCACAGGTCCCTCTATAACGCGGCGCCTGAGGCCCGGATTATGACGTGGAACATTACGGTGTATAGAGCCCGAGCGAGTAACGAGGTGTCGCGCCGGACGCTGGCCCGAGTAACGAGGTGTTGCGCCGGACGCTGGCCGGGGTAACGAGGTGTTGCGCCGGACGCTGGCCCGTGTAACGAGGTGTTGTGCCGGACGCTGGCCCGAGTAACGAGGTGTTGCGCCGGACGCTGGCCCGAGTAACGAGGTGTTGCGCCGGACGCTGGCCGGGGTAACGAGGTGTTGCGCCGGATGCTGGCCCGAGTAACGAGGTGTTGCCGGACGCTGGCCCGAGTAACGAGGTGTTGCGCCGGACGCTGGCCCGAGTAACGAGGTGTTGCGCCGGACGCTGGCCCGAGTAACGAGGTGTCGCGCCGGACGCTGGCCGGGGTAACGAGGTGTTGCGCCGGACGCTGGCCCGAGTAACGAGGTGTTGCGCCGGACGCTGGCCGGGGTAACGAGGTGTTGCGCCGGACGCTGGCCGGGGTAACGAGGTGTTGCGCCGGACGCTGGCCGGGGTAACGAGGTGTTGCGCCGGACGCTGGCCGGGGTAGGGGGAAGGGGGGAGGGGGGTAGTGTTAGTTGACGTTGCTCAGTAACGCGACGTTTGTTGCGCTGAGACTGGTGGAGGGGAAGAGGGTGGTGTGGGATTGGTGCTGGCGCGCTGAGACTGGTGGAGGGGAAGAGGGTGGTGTGGGATTGGTGCTGGCGCGCTGAGACTGGTGGAGGGGAAGAGGGTGGTGTGGGATTGGTGCTGGCGCGCTGAGACTGGTGGAGGGGAAGAGGGTGGTGTGGGATTGGTGCTGGTGTGCAGAGACTGGTGGAGGGGAAGAGGGTGGTGTGGGATTGGTGCTGGCGCGCTGAGACTGGTGGAGGGGAAGAGGGTGGTGTGGGATTGGTGCTGGCGCGCTGAGACTGGTGGAGGGGAAGAGGGTGGTGTGTGATTGGTGCTGGTGCCGGTGGTGGTTGGTGATGGGCCGTGAGGTAGTGTGATCGGTGTACATGCAATGTTGATTAACACCCCTGTCTACCTGGTGTATAGCCTGATCTTGATGTTAAATCTCCCAATGCTGCAAAAAGCTGCAAGCTCGAAATTAAGAACTTCATTAATGAATGGAAATATGTAAGGAAGTTAAGGTCGATTCGTATTGTTCATGAGAAATAACTTGCCTTGATCTAAAGTGTAATGATAGTTGTTGAAATATATTTCTAGCTTGAAAGTTCAATTGTCATGTGGCAAGTCGAGGGCAGAGCTCTTTAACACCAAGAGATCAAGAGGTGAAGAGATTGAGAAAGATTGCCAAACTTTGTCAATCAACATCAACCGGAAAGTCTAGCATATCACTCACGAGAGAAAACTTCCGTCGGTACTTCCGCTTATGTGCGCACGTTACGTGGAATTCATTCATTGTTCTATCCAAACCGATTGGTCCACTTTCTGTGTGTTTGTCTTGGTCAAGATAAGGCCGTTGTGCCCGCGCTGGGTTTACTCAGTACGTCACAGGATCGGTGGAGAGCGAACTAGCGAGGGGATCACGTATGTTGGTTTATCGAATGCGGCGTCTAGATCTAAAACACACGGTCGCCTATCACTCACCATGTGGACATTGGCGGAGACTGGGACGGAAAGGAGGACCGGTCATGGATGTGGGATAATACTGCTGTCGACGCATAACCAGACCGTTAAGTCTAGTTTAATTTGGCTAATTCAGTATACCATCTGAACTCTGACTATCTGACAATCTGGCGGGTAATGGCGACCCGATTACATACGACGTCACGGGATTAACATCTATCAAGATCGCCGCACATTGTTGGCTACTTTACTATTGCAGCGTCCATAAATCCATATTTCTCGGATAAGCATTAAAGGAAAATATTCACCTTTTTCCACACAAAGATGGAGTTATTACTTGAAATGATAGACGAGGCCAAAATATATTGTAAATTGATCACATTTTGCATATAAACATTCCTACCGAAAGATATTTCAAGTTATAGTTGATAAGCGATCCACGCTTATAACGGTCGGTACTCAGCCAGTACTCGGAAACGAATTCAGTAAATTAGTCTCCCTACGCATTGTTATTTATCATGAAGGTATGCAATATGTTTCCCGCACTCTATCTTTTGCGAATATGTGCCAAAATGTTATGAACAATCAACAAGCATTTGAAAAAAGTGCATTGAAATCGGCAGTTTAGCTTGGTCCCAGACGGCGACCTATTTGGTGTATGCGATTTGTTGAGAAACGAGAGGTATTCAACGTTGAACAGATTGATACAAAAACGTCGCGTTTCGCTAATGGAGGGAATATACCGATCATGAACTCCGAAAGAAGTATATCTACTTGCTTTTTAATGTGTCCAAACTTCCAACTTCGAATTAGGGAATAAGTGTATTTCATTCTTAAATTTAGATCACATCATTGTCATACCATAACGGAAGCCTAAGAAATGGTTGCAAAAAAATCAAAAGGTGAATATTTTCCTATAAGCACGCATGGTGTTGAGGTGTATCGCTAGTTATGTTAGTCGCCGTTGCGGGTAATAATTACAGAGGTGTATTGTTGTGATTCCAGCCCATACGATTACAGCATCGTAGTGTTTTCCCATTCATTCAGAACAACGTATTGTAATTACTCGAGATTCCATCAGTTTGTAGTATAGTGACTAAGAGCAAATATCGAAGTTGGTCGCAGCTGGCAGAAATGTTTTAATTTTAAACTCACTCGCTTGTAATTTAAATCACTTGTGTTGGAAATCTGCAACCATTCACCGGCAGTACCAATATTTATTTGCATTTCGCTTCCTCTTTATGTCCTAATGACAGTTCATGGACAAGAGGGGGGCGGGGGGGGGGGCTCTTCACGGACAAGAGGCTATCAGTGGAGCATTGGAATGGTAGGCTACATTGCATAGAAAAGTGTTTAGTGTGTGCTGATGACCATTTGATTGGATGAGAGCTCTATCAATGCTGACAAAGAAACTGCAGAGTCATTGGTCTGACTTCTACTGCAGATTTGCTATCTTCAACGCGATGTCTAACTCCCCCACCCCGCCTCCACACAGCAACGGCCGCATGACGCCGCGATGTCTAACTCCCCACCCCGCCTCCACACAGCAACGGCCGCATGACGCCGCGATGTCTAACTCTTCACCCCCGCCTCCACACAGCAACGGCCGCATGACGCCGCGATGTCTCCCCACCCCGCCTCCACACAGCAACGGCCGAATGACGCCGCGATGTCTCCCCACCCCGCCTCCACACAGCAACGGCCGCATGACGCCGCGATGTCTCCCCACCCCGCCTCCACACAGCAACGGCCGCATGACGCCGCGATGTCTCCCCACCCCGCCTCCACACAGCAACGGCCGCATGACGCCGCGATGTCTAACTCCCCACCCCCGCCTCCACACAGCAACGGCCGCATGACGCCGCGATGTCTAACTCCCCCACCCCGCCTCCACACAGCAACAGCCGCATGACGCCGCGATGTCTAACTCCCCACCCCGCCTCCACACAGCAACGGCCGCATGACGCCGCGATGTCTAACTCCCCACCCCGCCTCCACACAGCAACGGCCGCATGACGCCGCGATGCCTCCCCACCCCGCCTCCACACAGCAACGGCCGCATGACGCCGCGATGTCTAACTCTCCCACCCCGCCTCCAAACAGCAACGGCCGCATGACGCCGCGATGTCTAACTCCCCACCCCGCCTCCACACAGCAACGGCCGCATGACGCCGCGATGTCTAACTCCCCACCCCGCCTCCACACAGCAACGGCCGCATGACGCCGCGATGTCTAACTCCCCACCCCGCCTCCACACAGCAACGGCCGCATGACGCCGCGATGTCTAACTCCCCACCCCGCCTCCACACAGCAACGGCCGCATGACGCCGCGATGTCTAACTCCCCACCCCGCCTCCACACAGCAACGGCCGCATGACGCCGCGATGTCTAACTCCCCCACCCCCCGCCTCCACACAGCAACGGCCGCATGACGCCGCGATGCCTCCCCACCCCGCCTCCACACAGCAACGGCCGCATGACGCCGCGATGTCTCCCCACCCCGCCTCCACACAGCAACGGCCGCATGACGCCGCGATGTCTAACTCCCCCCCCCCCCCCCGCCTCCACACAGCAACGGCCGCATGACGCCGCGATGCCTCCCCACCCCGCCTCCACACAGCAACGGCCGCATGACGCCGCGATGTCTCCCCACCCCGCCTCCACACAGCAACGGCCGCATGACGCCGCGATGTCTAACTCCCCACCCCGCCTCCACACAGCAACGGCCGCATGACGCCGCGATGCCTCCCCACCCCGCCTCCACACAGCAACGGCCGCATGACGCCGCGATGTCTAACTCCCCACCCCGCCTCCACACAGCAACGGCCGCATGACGCCGCGATGTCTCCCCACCCCGCCTCCACACAGCAACGGCCGCATGACGCCGCGATGTCTCCCCACCCCGCCTCCACACAGCAACGGCCGCATGACGCCGCGATGTCTCCCCACCCCGCCTCCACACAGCAACGGCCGCATGACGCCGCGATGTCTAACTCCCCACCCCGCCTCCACACAGCAACGGCCGCATGACGCCGCGATGTCTCCCCACCCCGCCTCCACACAGCAACGGCCGCATGACGCCGCGATGTCTCCCCACCCCGCCTCCACACAGCAACGGCCGCATGACGCCGCGATGTCTAACTCCCCACCCCGCCTCCACACAGCAACGACCGCATGACGCCGCGATGTCTCCCCACCCCGCCTCCACACAGCAACGGCCGCATGACGCCGCGATGCCTCCCCACCCCGCCTCCACACAGCAACGGCCGCATGACGCCGCGATGTCTAACTCCCCACCCCGCCTCCACACAGCAACGGCCGCATGACGCCGCGATGTCTAACTCCCCACCCCGCCTCCACACAGCAACGACCGCATGACGCCGCGATGTCTAACTCCCCACCCCGCCTCCACACAGCAACGGCCGCATGACGCCGCGATGTCTAACTCCCCACCCCGCCTCCACACAGCAACGGCCGCATGACGCCGCGATGTCTAACTCCCCCCCCCCCCCGCCTCCACACAGCAACGGCCGCATGACGCCGCGATGTCTAACTCCCCACCCCCGCCTCCACACAGCAACGGCCGCATGACGCCGCGATGTCTAACTCCCCACCCCCGCCTCCACACAGCAACGGCCGCATGACGCCGCGATGTCTAACTCCCCACCCCGCCTCCACACAGCAACGGCCGCATGACGCCGCGATGTCTAACTCCCCACCCCGCCTCCACACAGCAACGGCCGCATGACGCCGCGATGTCTAACTCCCCACCCCGCCTCCACACAGCAACGGCCGCATGACGCCGCGATGTCTAACTCCCCCCCCCCCGCCTCCACACAGCAACGGCCGCATGACGCCGCGATGTCTAACTCCCCACCCCCGCCTCCACACAGCAACGGCCGCATGACGCCGCGATGTCTAACTCCCCACCCCCGCCTCCACACAGCAACGGCCGCATGACGCCGCGATGTCTAACTCCCCACCCCGCCTCCACACAGCAACGGCCGCATGACGCCGCGATGTCTAACTCCCCCCCCCCCCCCCCCCCCCCGCCTCCACACAGCAACGGCCGCATGACGCCGCGATGTCTAACTCCCCCCCCCCCCGCCTCCACACAGCAACGGCCGCATGACGCCGCGATGTCTAACTCCCCCACCCCGCCTCCACACAGCAACGGCCGCATGACGCCGCGATGTCTAACTCCCCACCCCGCCTCCACACAGCAACGGCCGCATGACGCCGCGATGTCTAACTCCCCACCCCGCCTCCACACAGCAACGGCCGCATGACGCCGCGATGTCTCCCCACCCCGCCTCCACACAGCAACGGCCGCATGACGCCGCGATGTCTCCCCACCCCGCCTCCACACAGCAACGGCCGCATGACGCCGCGATGTCTAACTCCCCACCCCGCCTCCACAGAGCAACGGCCGCATGACGCCGCGATGTCTAACTCCCCACCCCGCCTCCACACAGCAACGGCCGCATGACGCCGCGATGTCTCCCCACCCCGCCTCCACACAGCAACGGCCGCATGACGCCGCGATGTCTCCCCACCCCGCCTCCACACAGCAACGGCCGCATGACGCCGCGATGTCTCCCCACCCCGCCTCCACACAGCAACGGCCGCATGACGCCGCGATGTCTAACTCCCCCACCCCGCCTCCACACAGCAACGGCCGCATGACGCCGCGATGTCTCCCCACCCCGCCTCCACACAGCAACGGCCGCATGACGCCGCGATGTCTCCCCACCCCGCCTCCACACAGCAACGGCCGCATGACGCCGCGATGTCTCCCCACCCCGCCTCCACACAGCAACGGCCGCATGACGCCGCGATGTCTCCCCACCCCGCCTCCACACAGCAACGGCCGTATGACGCCGCGATGCCTCCCCACCCCGCCTCCACACAGCAACGACCGCATGACGCCGCGATGTCTCCCCACCCCGCCTCCACACAGCAACGGCCGCATGACGCCGCGATGCCTCCCCACCCCGCCTCCACACAGCAACGGCCGCATGACACCGCGATGTCTCCCCACCCCGCCTCCACACAGCAACGGCCGCATGACGCCGCGATGCCTCCCCACCCCGCCTCCACACAGCAACGGCCGCATGACGCCGCGATGTCTAACTCCCCACCCCGCCTCCACACAGCAACGGCCGCATGACGCCGCGATGTCTAACTCCCCACCCCAGCCTCCACACAGCAACGGCCGCATGACGCCGCGATGTCTAACTCCCCACCCCGCCTCCACACAGCAACGGCCGCATGACGCCGCGATGTCTCCCCACCCCGCCTCCACACAGCAACGGCCGCATGACGCCGCGATGTCTAACTCCCCACCCCGCCTCCACACAGCAACGGCCGCATGACGCCGCGATGTCTCCCCACCCCGCCTCCACACAGCAACGGCCGCATGACGCCGCAATGTCTCCCCACCCCGCCTCCACACAGCAACGGCCGCATGACGCCGCGATGTCTAACTCCCCACCCCGCCTCCACACAGCAACGGCCGCATGACGCCGCGATGTCTAACTCCCCCCCCCCCCCCCCCGCCTCCACACAGCAACGGCCGCATGACGCCGCGATGTCTCCCCACCCCGCCTCCACACAGCAACGGCCGCATGACGCCGCGATGTCTCCCCACCCCGCCTCCACACAGCAACGGCCGCATGACGCCGCGATGTCTCCCCACCCCGCCTCCACACAGCAACGGCCGCATGACGCCGCGATGTCTAACTCCCCACACCGCCTCCACACAGCAACGGCCGCATGACGCCGCGATGTCTAACTCCCCACCCCGCCTCCACACAGCAACGACCGCATGACGCCGCGATGTCTAACTCCCCACCCCGCCTCCACACAGCAACGGCCGCATGACGCCGCGATGTCTAACTCCCCACCCCGCCTCCACACAGCAACGGCCGCATGACGCCGCGATGTCTAACTCCCCACCCCGCCTCCACACAGCAACGACCGCATGACGCCGCGATGTCTAACTCCCCACCCCGCCTCCACACAGCAACGGCCGCATGACGCCGCGATGTCTAACTCCCCACCCCGCCTCCACACAGCAACGGCCGCATGACGCCGCGATGTCTAACTCCCCACCCCGCCTCCACACAGCAACGGCCGCATGACGCCGCGATGTCTCCCCACCCCGCCTCCACACAGCAACGGCCGCATGACGCCGCGATGTCTCCCCACCCCGCCTCCACACAGCAACGGCCGCATGACGCCGCGATGTCTAACTCCCCACCCCGCCTCCACACAGCAACGGCCGCATGACGCCGCGATGTCTAACTCCCCACCCCGCCTCCACACAGCAACGACCGCATGACGCCGCGATGTCTAACTCCCCACCCCGCCTCCACACAGCAACGGCCGCATGACGCCGCGATGTCTAACTCCCCACCCCGCCTCCACACAGCAACGACCGCATGACGCCGCGATGTCTAACTCCCCACCCCGCCTCCACACAGCAACGGCCGCATGACGCCGCGATGTCTAACTCCCCACCCCGCCTCCACACAGCAACGGCCGCATGACGCCGCGATGTCTAACTCCCCACCCCGCCTCCACACAGCAACGGCCGCATGACGCCGCGATGTCTCCCCACCCCGCCTCCACACAGCAACGGCCGCATGACGCCGCGATGTCTCCCCACCCCGCCTCCACACAGCAACGGCCGCATGACGCCGCGATGTCTAACTCCCCACCCCGCCTCCACACAGCAACGGCCGCATGACGCCGCGATGTCTAACTCCCCACCCCACCTCCACACAGCAACGGCCGCATGACGCCGCGATGTCTAACTCCCCACCCCGCCTCCACACAGCAACGGCCGCATGACGCCGCGATGTCTAACTCCCCACCCCGCCTCCACACAGCAACGGCCGCATGACGCCGCGATGTCTAACTCCCCACCCCGCCTCCACACAGCAACGGCCGCATGACGCCGCGATGCCTCCCCACCCCGCCTCCACACAGCAACGGCCGCATGACGCTCGCGGGATCCAATCCACAACTAACGAGTTTGAACTCACAACCAAACACTCACGAGCCAAGAAGTATACAGCTCGCGGCAAACGACCACTGCCTCACGGTCGAAACCTCACCGCCCATAAGTACGACCAAACAACCATAATAACTATAACTTATTACGATAATAACTGTAACCCACGACTAAAGAGTAAAGACCCGCGGCCACCAGTCAGTTCATGTTCAGTTCATGACTAAAAACTCACCAAATACACCTCACGGCCCACGTTTCGTGGCTCACGATCACGATCACGATCACGATCACGATCACATAACCAAAGCGACAACACCCCGACATCCGGGGGCCCGCAATGCACCCCGACATCCGGGGGTCCGCAATGCACCCCGACATCCGGGGGCCCGCAATGCACCCCGACATCCGGGGGCCCGCAATGCACTCCGACATCCGGGGGCCCGCAATGCACTCCGACATCCGGGGGCCCGCAATGCACTCCGACATCCGGGGGCCCGCAATGTACTTCTCAAGATCCGAATTCCGTCACATTCATTATCACCGCAAACCAACACAAAAACAAGTCATTGGGCTGGGTTTACACCGGGTCCTGTTGTTCACTAGTTAATTAAGCCCGACCACCTGACTTCTAGTTAATTAAGCCCGACCACCTGACTTCTAGTTAATTAAGCCCGACCAGCTGACTTCTAGTTAATTAAGCCCGACCACCTGATTTCTAGTTAATTAAGCCCGACCACCTGACTTCTAGTTAAATAAGCCCGACCAGCTGACTTCTAGTTAATTAAGCTCGACCACCTGACTTCTAGTTAATTAAGCCTGACCACCAGACTTCTAGTTAATTAAGCCCGACCAGCTGACTTCTAGTTAATTAAGCTCGACCACCTGACTTCTAATTAATTAAGCCCGACCACCTGACTTCTAGTTAATTAAGCCCGACCAGCTGACTTCTAGTTAATTAAGCCCGACCACCTGACTTCTAGTTAATTAAGCCCGACCACCTGACTTCTAGTTAATTAAGCTCGACCACCTGACTTCTAGTTAATTAAGCCCGACCACCTGACTTCTAGTTAATTAAGCCCGACCAGCTGACTTCTAGTTAATTAAGCTCGACCACCTGACTTCTAGTTAATTAAGCCCGACCACCTGACTTCTAGTTAATTAAGCCTGACCAGCTGACTTCTAGTTAATTAAGCTCGACCACCTGACTTCTAGTTAATTAAGCTCGACCACCTGACTTCTAGTTAATTAAGCCCGACCACCTGACTTCTTACCGCTCTGACAAAGCAGCATATTCGACTCGATTACTACTCGTGCCACGACCGCGCCGAGGCTATGCGGCCTACAAGGACTCTACATTCTGCCGGCGAACAGCAATTGCGCGACCGGATGGTGCAATTGTGTGACGATGGTGGATCACTGACGACCAGGAGGGTGGATCATGGTGCACGCCGCAATATTTACTTAGAGAATGACTCTGATACAAGACATGAATAAATTACATTATTCGGACTAGATAAAATACTACAGCAGTTCACCCCACCAAACAACGGCTCGCAGACCTTCGTGCCCGTCACCACAGGTCACATCGTCACCACGGTGCCATTCCAGCACCGTCACGCTGAAGTCACAGCACCGTCACGCTGAAGTCACGGCACGTCACGGCTCGGGCACGTGCACGGTCACGAGCTCCGTCAGCCGAGTCAGCCGCGAGTCACGACAAACAAACACAGTACTGACAGGACGCTTACGTGTCCAGATGGGACAGCGCTAACGACGCCACGCGGAATGGACCCCCAGTCCATTCAGAGTCCCCACCGACTACCAGTGCTCACTGAACAGGCACGTCCACTGGCGAATGGATAACAAGCTTATCACGTCCACTGGCGAATGGATAACAAGCTTATCACTGATACAGGGTGCAGTCGAAGTAACATTGAGTTTTTATCCGCCTCCTGTTCAATAGACTTTGATAATTCATCAAAATAAAGCATAAATAATAAAATTATCCCGAACATCCTCAACAAGTTGGTTTAGAAGGCTACATTTCAAGGTGTCTGGCAACATTATGGCTTGAAGGGCCATGGTTTATTGATTTGGAGGGCCCTGATGCTTAACGAAATGCCAAAACTTCACCAGGTTTCGCTTGATCGTGCATTAAGGACCGATTTAAGACAATCTCTCCTGGTGAAAGGTGCTTAACCCATTACCGCCCAGCGCGTCAAAAATGGTCGATGCATTTGAAGGGTTGTACCGCCGTCGTGTTTCAACTGATTGCTTTGCCAGACCGTCTAGACTAGGGGGAGGGATGTCTAAAAGTAAACATTCCGGCTTGAGCGACGCCGGCTGCCGGAACTAGATTTGGCAGGGTGACAAAGTTGGCGATTTTTCTATACCACGACATTGGGTCTATCCAGGCTAGAAATTTTGACCAGCAACCTGTATTATGGCCAGATAAAGTTTGTCAAATAAATGTACGATGTACTCCGTCATATCAAGCGTTTTCACTTTCCTCTTTATTCGCGGCTCACAGCAAGCGCGAAATTTTGATCGACCAATTTTGACTCACCGGGCGTGTGCTCGCCCCTCGCACCAGCCGGGGGCCGCCCGCGCGCAGACAGGGATCCCGGGCAGAACGCGCGAAACGAGGAAGGGTCAGCGTTTCCTGTCACTGTTTAGCGTGCGAACGTGCTGAAATTTTTGTGATTCGAGGTGTTGAGTTGTTTGACTTTGTATGTGGTGTAAGAGCCTTGTTGATCTGTCCTGGAACGCTCCGCATAATAAGGTCCTTGCCAGAGCTAAGAATACTCCTCTCCGCACGGGAGGGCCTCTCTTCTACACAGAGGAGCCTCCTCTCCGCAGGGAAAATCCTCCATTCTACAGAGGGGCTTCCTCTCCACCTGGGAGGGCCTCGTCTCTGCACAGAAGGGCCTCCTCTCTGCACAGAAGGGCCTCCTCTCCGTACGGTAGGGCCTCCTTTCCGCACAGAGGAGCCTCCTCTTCGCAAGAGAGGGCCTCCCCTCCGCACGGGAGGGCCTCCTTTCCGCACAGAAGAGCCTTCTCTTCACAAGAGAGGGCCTCTCCTCCGCAAGGTAGGGCCTCTATTCCGCACAGAGGAGCCTCCTCTCCGCACGAGAGTGCCTCCTTTCCGCATATAGGGTTCTCGTATCCGCACGGGAGGGCCTCCTCTCCGCATGTAAGAGCCTCCTCTCCGTACTGAGGGGTCTCCTCTCTGCATAGAAGGGTCTCTTTTCTGCATTGAAGGGCCTCCTCTCTGCACGGGGGGGGGCCTCCTCTCTGCACGGAAGGGCCTGTCCTCCGCACGGGAAGGCATCGGTTCCGCACATAGGGCCCCTAGGCCGAAGTGGGTGTGGAAAAACATAGTTTTGCCCACCCTTATTTGTTTCCTGGGTGGACAACTGCCCACCCTGCCCCGGGAATCGGCCGCCACTGGCGGATGTAGTGCTTCCTTGGCAGCTATGCAGGTCTATGAAGAGACGACAGGTGAGGGAAATAAATCGCTAATCGCGCATGCACAGTGCTCGTGATTGTGTTCTACCTTCACGGTTCAGAAATAGGCAAGTACCGTGCCGATATAGTCATGACTCGTATGGTTTTGCAATACGTGATGACGCATGATCAAGGTGGTTGTTGATGCCAATAAAGCTGGTACGCGACACCCCACAGTTTATTTTTTGGCCGGCTCAACCTCATAAATTAGGTCAACGCTGCGCGGGCGACGGGGTGGGCCGGCCGCGCCGTCGCAGCAGAGGCAGCGCGCGCACCCCGAGCAGGCGCCCGGTGGGTCATTTTTGGTCGATGCTGTATCTCAAAAAGTTATTTATATTTTAAGTTAATATTTTCAGGATTTCTTAATCTGCCACAACCCGCATAGCGTACAAAAAAAAATCACACAATTAAAATGACTGGAAGTATTGCTGGGCGTTAATGGGTTAAATGTTTCTTAAAATAGAGAAATGTGTAAATGTCGGTCCAATTTCAGTGGTATTGGGGGCCATCATACCAATGGACTTCCTAAACAGGGGCGAAAAAACTCCGACTCGCCAACGTACGTCGGTGACAGCAAAATAAGGTGCGGTGAGACAGAAAACCGCCTACGGATTCATGCATTTTCAGAGACATGACTTCTAAAATATGAAAACTTATATAACAATCTTACTCATTTTGACTCAGTAAGATATCAAGCATAACCAATCTCCCATACCTGGCTGTTAAATTAGTAAGTATTTGAATTTAGCTGCAACATCCATCGACCTCCGACATTCCTGCTGGCCTTTGGAAGCGGCACCCGAGTCGTGAGTTTGTCGGTGGGTCTGGTGGGTCTGCGACAATTGTGGTGCTGCTACATGAGACAGCGACATTTGCGGTGCTTGGTTCTGTGCTTCTTTCTATCCTTTCAAAATTATAATGACGTCACTGGTTTTCATCCTGATTTGATTTGATTTTAACATCAATTTCCGTTCATTATACCACTTTTTAGTTAATTACACTGTAGAACTGCTTGTTACGTGTTCCTCCAGCTAACATATCATTGTTGTGAGAGAATAAGCCAGCAGCTGGGCACCAGAGTTCGCCATGGGCTGGGCCAGGGTTGGGCCTGGGCCGGACCTCAACTTTAAGGAAATCACTGAGCTCTGGATGGGCCCATGGGCCTGAATTTTGAAGTAATGCGCGCGTCGCACAAGCTCAGGTCAGAGCTCAAAAATATTTTAGCCAGCAATTCAATTACACAGCAACACACTGTTGCTGTGGCTGTGGCTTTTTGTTTTTTGGTTAGCATAGTTAGTTCATTGTTTCACATGTATAGTATACAAGTAAATATGTTAGGATTATGATTGCATTTTTTTTGAAAATAATTATATGCTTAATCTAAACGGGCCGGACCGGGCCTGGGCCTCAGTATTACGAATTTGACCGGACCTGGTCCGGGCCTGGGCTTGGTGTTCATGGGCCTGGGCCGGGCTGGGTTGGGGGTTGGTGTTCATGGGCCTGGGCCGGGCTGGGTTGGGGGTTGGTGTGTATGGGCCTGGGCCGGGCTGGGCTGGGGGTTGGTGTTCATGGGCCTGGGCCGGGCCGGGCTGGGGGTTGGTGGGCCTGGGCTGGGCTGGGCTTGGTTGGGGGTTGGTGTTCATGGGCCTGGGCCGGGCCGGGCTGGGGGTTGGTGGGCCTGGGCCGGGCTGGGCTGGGGGTTGGTGTTCATGGGCCTGGGCCGGGCCGGACTGGGGGTTGGTGGGCCTGGGTTGGGCTGGGCTGGGGGTTGGTGGGCCTGGGCCGGGCTGGGCTGGGGGTTGGTGGGACCGTGGCGAACACTGCTGGGCACCCACCTAAAAGGACAGTATGAAAATAAAGACTCGCCGAATGGATTGTCAGTCCCTCAATTCTTGAAGTGTCTTACGCTTTTCGCTAACAAGTGAACCATTTGAACTGACAGGACAAGACCTTTGATTGAATTGGTTTGGAGCAAAGCCTTGGTTTGGACCAAGATAACTACACAAATGTTTGGACCTTTAGCGGAGAGTATTTTAGTTTTGATAAGGTGCTATCAGTGACGCATGGGTAATAAGTGCTTATTACTTTGATTTCGCCTATCTCGATAGCTTGATTGCGAAAAGTTGGAAGATGGCTAAGGCTAAAAAGAAAATAACTCTAGTTGAGGAAGAAGCAAAGCTCCCGACAGGCGGCATCAAGCCTGTGGCCGCTGTCCATACGAGGGCTAGTACAAGAATGTAAAGCGATATAAGCTTGCTGACAATACCAGGTAATACAATTTATATTTGCTTTGCCATACATTGTGTTACATTCCCTTATATTTTTTTAATTGAAATATGTTTTTAAAAAAAGTTTGTCAGTGTCATCCAGTATTTGCCATTTGGTGTAAATGTCCACTCGTCATGTCATGTTTCACTTAATATTCACAACAGACTTGTGCCTGGATCCTCAAGTTGGATCTGGGATCCCAGTGGATCAATCAGCATAAAATGCACAAAGGTATTGGATCCCAGTGGATCCCTCTGCCTAAAATTGATAAAGATCATCCTGGATCCCTCTGCGTAAATCGCAGATCCCACGGCATAAAATATATCAGGATCTGGGATCTTTGTGAAACCCTCAGCGGGGATCCCAGTGGATCCCTTGTCATAAAATGCATGAAGATCTGGGATCCTCATGGATCCCTCGGCATAAATTATTATAGATCCCACATCATACATTATATCAGGATCTGGGATCTTTGTGAATCTCTCTGGTTATTGTGTACCTGGATCTGGTGTCCAATGTGGATCCCAGGACATATATTGTTTAATCACCGAGACGTGATAAAACCTGATTTTTAGATTGATTGGCCATAAGAGCGCGAACAATGGTAGAGAGTCAGCCTGGCTCTTTGTACGCGCCAGCCTCAATGTTTTTTCACCTCTGTTCCTAAATCCGCCAATGTAAACAATTGCAAGAGCCTTGGTATGTACGACATTCGCTCCTCTATTGAGAGCACGGTCCCGTGCAAACCACCGCCGGGCGCAAAAACTCCGTCGCCGGTGAGGAGCCGTGCCGCCACACTTTGGAATGGGCGGGTAACAATTAGTCACTAATCGCACAACAGGCGCGACCGTGGACAGAGGGGAAGGTAAAAACCGGGCCTGCTGAAAAACACCGCCGATAGTAGACACGCTGACTAATCGTGTCACTTAAGACGCGCGCGGTGGCTATCTGGTCACTTAAGACGCGCGCGGTGGCTATCTGTTCATTTAAGACGCGCGCGGTGGCTATCTGTTCACTTTAACCCGGCAGTCACTGGGGTATATTCTGTAACACGACTCACTGGGGGGGGGGGGGGTAGCCCCCCCGGTATCTTCAGAACCAATGATCGCAGCGGGATGCGTAAGGCTGCATTCGAAAGCACTCAATGAGATAAACCTAACGCAAACTTTAAAAAAAAAATTAAGGTCACATGTCAGGTCACGGTCAGGTAAAACGTCAAAATCGAGGTATTTGGGTTTATGGACAATACTTGCCATCAATGGCCTTCGATTGCGCCTATAATCACCCAAAGTGCTGCCAAAGGTATGATACATATCCCACATGAGCTAAAGTGAGATTGTTGGAAAATATCAAGGTCAAGGTCAGGTCACAAAAGGTCACTACACACAAAATATCTACGAAAGTCATGCAACACATGTTTTATGGATGCTTTTACGCGTATAATTCGATAGTGGTAGTCATTTTACCACCTAACTTCATTTACGTGAAGTTAGTGTCAAGTTCATGTCAAGTTTAAGTCACTGAAGGTCAAAATTTGAAATTGATCAATCTAAATTAAAAAAGCATGTTTCTATATCAGTGTTATCTAAAAAAACAGTGCTGGCATTTATTTGTCTGTATCCGGCCAATAAAAGCAAAAAAACGCAATTTCAAAATATGTCGTCATGATTTACCCATACTTTATATGCCATGACAGTCAAAAAAGATGATATCATTTTGAAATGTTGTATGGTAGTTGCCCATATGTCGTTATCTGACATATATTCCGGGTTTTTCAATATCTTTGAAAAATTTGATTTGTGAGCATTTTTTTCCAAAAACGTTTTATTTTTATTTTGGGGTCAAAAACAATTTTTTTTAACATTTCGAGGTAGCTGGTTTGTAGCCCTTGCCACTGTCTACCTTTAAGCGTCCTTGTATTGCATTTTGCTTCAAATGCGGCATTTTTACGGCCTGGCAAAGTTTAGCCGATTTTGGTGTCAAAATCGTGTTTAGTAACGTCACTAAATTCACTATATCTCAACAAAATTCTGACGAAATTGTTTACATTTTTTCTCAAACGGTGTAAAAATGATTCCCGGATAGTTACTGAAAGTTTGGCGTCGATATCTGCATTAGTTATTGAGATATTCCTAATATTCCTAAGGGGGCTAAAAAAGGCCCCCAGTGACTCGCGGGTTAAGACGCGCGCGGTGGCTATCTGTTCACTTAAGACGCGCGCGGTGGCTATCTGTTCACTTAAGACGCACGCGGTGGCTATCTGTTCACTTAAGACGCGCGCGGTGGCTATCTGTTCACTTAAGACGCGCGCGGTGGCAATCTGTTCACTTAAGACGCGCGCGGTGGCTATCTGTTCACTTAAGACGCGCGCGGTGGCAATCTGTTCACTTAAGACGCGCGCGGTGGCTACTGGTACTACTACAATACCACTACTTTGTTTTGTAAATATATTTGGTTCCCTTTTTCACAATTATGCCGCCTTTTTGGAAACTGTACATGTGTGTTTTATGATGTTAAACAAAGCTATTTTTGCCAGTGTGTTACATAAATGAGTACATAAGTTGCAAATCGGTCAAATTTTGGACATTTTTCGCTTTAACCCACACTGGTCGGTATTTGGTCAACCAAAATGCCTCCCATTCGGTAGCGGGTGGTATCGGTCAGGAATTTTTTGGAAAATGACATCACTAGTTAGGAGCACTGGCGAGCATTACCTACGACCGGTAGATGCAGGACATTTTACTGGCAAGATCATTTTCGCACTGGAACTATTCACTATCGGCATCAATCTGAACGTATATCAATATGGGGCAGATGCGTTGATTTTGTTTGCTGCGCTGTGCTGATCTGGGTCAGCGATGATCGGTGATCAGATCTGGGTCCACTCAATACTTACCAAAAACGCCTCCGCAAGCGTCGCCACTCAAACAAACCCTGGCTACCACACCACTGTATCGCCCACACACCAACACAGCCCGACCAGCACTGTAGCCGCGTCATCGAGCATCGAAAACGACGCAGCCGCCACAGTGTATGTCCGCTGACCTATTAACTCTCACGCGCGACCTCGCGCATTTCCAGCTCGGTATCCCCCTCCACTGTCCAGCCCCCGCCACCACCGCCGCCCCCTCATGGGTACCGCCCCTCCCTTCCCGCCATGCCTCCAGCCAGCATTCCGTGTCACGCGCCTCATCAAACGAGAAGGCGATCAAATGAATCACTGTGGTGTGATACTGGTGCGCCGATTTGGTTACTGTAAGGGCGATCTGGTGATTGCTGTTGCTGCTGACATGATTTGGTGATTAGTGATCTGATTTAAAGATTGGTGAGCTGCCTTGGTGATGATTAACACGCGCCCTGGAGGGGGGGCGAAATCCGCCCACCCCTCCGGTTTTTCGAGGATAGCGCAAAAACGGCGGCGCGCAGCGCCGCCGTTTTTTGCATACCTGTTCAGAAATAAACTTCCCACTTTATGTAAAATTCTTGGCCTCGGGTCATCTCAGGTCAGGTCACCAGACTAGGTCACGTGATGACCTCAACTTCAAAACGTTTGCAGTAGTACCACAGCCACAGTTTTACGCCGATCAGTTCCAATCTTGCAGGACTTAGTAAGGCCATAGATACCAACAATTTGTTTATCTCGGATTTTTAATATCGGTGACCGCGCGGTAATATCGGTCAGGTCAATTTTGTGACCGCCAACACTGAATCAATACCTATCCACATAATTAAGATAGAGAAGAGAAAATGGTACCAATATGTTTGTCTCGTCGAGACACGTCTCCCAATATGCAACATGACCAACTTGGATCACCACTTGACCTTGACCTGAGGTCAAATTTCTCAGTGAACCTAACCCGGTCACCATGAATATGATTCGAAGCGCCTTGACAAGAGACACGCGATGGTGTAAACAGTATTGCTTTATCTTTATTAGGTAAAAGGTTATTTGCGAAAAACAGTTTTGAAAACAAAATCACCTTTTTGACATTCGATGACCTCTGGAGCCTAAAATATTGACCTGAGCTGAAATCTGAGGGCACCTATGTCGATTGCATTTTTCAATGACTTTCGATTGCTTTTTTCCGTTTGCTGCTAACTAGCAAAGTTCACGAAATATTTGGGGGTGTTCGAACCGAAGTCTTGAAAACTTGAAAATCTGACCCTTGATGACCTCTGGTGACCTCAATATTGACCTGAAAAAAATAGCGAAATACTTTCGAAAGAGCTTGTCTCGAGCTATCTAACTTCGTTTTCCGCTTGTCGCTACGTTGCGTGGTTTTCGAGATCATAGGGGGGAGGGCGAAATCCGACCCCCCTCCAGGGCGTGTAATTATCAGAGGCCCTCCAGGGCGCGTGTTAAGTCGATTTTAAGATGATGAGCCCACGTGGTAGCCAATACTGCTCGTGCGGAGGTGAGACCAGAACCTTCGTGCCATCACGGGGAGTGATAGCCGACATTAAACAACAACACTGATACATGTTGAGTGAGCACATCCATGCTGCACTCTCATGCTTTGCAAACATGTCACATGTGTGATTAGATACTTTGTATTTCAATGTATTCGAAATGCATTTTCCCAGGAGTGGCTGCCCTGTTAGCGGTGCTAATTGCACAAATACATGGTCCGGGGGGGGGGGGGCACCTTCGGCGCCCGTCATAAACGGTACGGACATTCCGTACTGTCCGTACAGGTGATAACGCCCCTGGACGCCAGCTAAGAACTTCAGCCTTTTAACAATTGTACGTCTGTTTCCGTAAGCCTGGTCCACGGAAACGATTACATGGTACTTCAAAATGGTACAAATTATTTTCGCCGGCGCATCGCTCGAGCACACCCAGAGTCTATCATATGAAAAATGTCGCTACAAATTCGACTGCAGTACAAAGGAGCACAGCTGACTAATGAGACACCAAGCGCACAGATGACTAATGAGACACCGAGCGCACAGATGACTAATGAGACACCGAGAGCACAGCTGACTAATGAGACACCGAGCGCACAGCTGACTAATGAGGCACCGAGCGCACAGCTGACTAATGAGACATCGAGCGCACTGATGACTAATGAGACACCGAGCGCACAGCTGACTAACGAGACACCGAGAGCACAGATGACTGAGACACCGAGCGCACAGCTGACTAATGAGACATCGAGCGCACTGATGACTAATGAGACACCGAGCGCACAGCTGACTAACGAGACACCGAGAGCACAGATGACTGAGACACCGAGCGCACAGCTGACTAATGAGACACCGAGCGCACAGATGACTAATGAGGCACCGAGCGCACAGCTGACTTTGAGACATCGAGCGCACAGATGACTAATGAGACACTGAGCGCACAGATGACTAATGAAACACCGAGCGCACAGATGACTAATGAGACACCGAGCGCACAGATGACTAATGAGACACCGAGCGCACAGATGACTAATGAGACACCGAACGCACAGATGACTAATGAGACACCGAGCGCACTGATGACTAATGAGACACCGAGCGCACAGATGACTAATGAGACACCGAGCGCACAGATGACTAATGAGGCACCGAGCGCACATATGACTAATGAGACACCGAGCGCACAGATGACTAACGAGACACCAAGCGCACAGATAACTGAGACACCGAGCGCACAGATAACTAATGAGACACCGAACGCACAAATTACTGAGACACCGAGCGCACAGATGACTAATGAGACACCGAACGCACAGCTGACTAATGAGACACCGAGCGCACTGATGACTAATGAGACACCGAGCGCACAGATGACTAATGAGACACCGAGCGCACAGATGACTAATGAGGCACCGAGCGCACATATGACTAATGAGACACCGAGCGCACAGATGACTAACGAGACACCAAGCGCACAGATAACTGAGACACCGAGCGCACAGATAACTAATGAGACACCGAACGCACAAATTACTGAGACACCGAGCGCACAGATAACTAATGAGACACCGAACGCACAAATTACTGAGACACCGAACGCACAGATGACTAATGAGGCACCGAGCGCACTGATGACTAATGAGACACCGAGCGCACAGATGACTAATGAGGCACCGAGCGCACAGATGACTAATGAGACACCGAGCGCACAGATGACTAACGAGACACCAAGCGCACAGATGACTAATGAGACACCGAGCACACAGATGACTAATGCGGCACCGAGCACACAGATGACTTTGAGACATCGAGCGCACAGATGACTAATGAGACACCGAACGCACAAATGACTGAGACACCGAGCGCACTGATGACTAATGAGACACCGAGCGCACAGATGACTAATGAGACACCGAACGCACAAATGACTGAGACACCGAGCGCACGGACGACTAATGAGACACCGAGCGCACAGCTGACTAATGAGACACCGAGCGCACAGATGACTAATGAGGCACCGAGCGCACAGCTGACTAATGAGACACCGAGCGCACAGATGATTAATGAGACACCGAGCGCACAGATGACTAATTAGACACCGGGCGCACAGATGACTAATGAGACACCGAACGCACAAATGACTGAGACACCGAGCGCACGGACGACTAATGAGACACCGAGCGCACAGCTGACTAATGAGACACCGAGCGCACAGATGACTAATGAGGCACCGAGCGCACAGCTGACTAATGAGACACCGAGCGCACAGATGATTAATGAGACACCGAGCGCACAGATGACTAATTAGACACCGGGCGCACAGATGACTAATGAGACACCGAGCGCACAGATGACTAATGAGGCACCGAGCGCACAGATGACTGAGACACCGAGCGCACAGATGACTAATGACGATTATGACATTTGCTTCTCGCAAACAGTGCTCAATTTCATAAAAAAGTTAAGTTTTAATATTTGGGTTGATGACGTCAAATTGAGTTCTAGAGAGCTATACAGAAATCCTTTATGCTGCCAAAGAATGGCACAATTATTTCGAGACAATTCTGGCGCTTTGAATACAAGACAAACCAATTACCAAACCATTTGAAACACGCACATTTCTCCAATTCTAATTAAAACAAGTCGACTAACATCACCATTTGGTAAAGAGAGATGACGTCATCGGCTTTAGACCCCTATTAAAATACACGTGGGGTTTATTCGTTACAATTGTCAAGACCAAGCTCGAATTTCTTTTTGATTAGACCTATGTGGTTGTGTTAACTGCTACCCTACTTAATTTCAATGCAAATCCAACAACATGGCTATCTCAACTCAAAACTAATGTTAAGGTGGGAGTGTCCCTTTATAGCAGTCTGACGCCGCCTGGACGTTGCATTGTCGTTCAAGGGAATAGGTTGAACCTTGAAAGTTGTCTTGAAATTTGGCTATACGGGGTATTTCTAGCTAAAAAAACGAATATGGCATTTTTTTGGACGATGGATGAATATCCGTCGAAAAATGGGCGTGTTTCTCTTTTCTCCTTCATGGCCATAGCAAACTTCATGACAATTATGACGTCATGCATATGGTAGCTTGGATATGGAAACTATCGCACACAATAACGACGGACTTTAGGCGTATATACGCAGGCTGCTTGTAACGTAAACAACCGTTGTGAGGTCCCGAAATAAGTTTCGTGCCCGATCGGGGCACGAAACAGCGTCTTCTAAAAGGGGCCCACTAGTCCTGTGTCGAAATTACTTAGCGTAGCGAAGCAATTCTTTCACCACAACCCGTTTTTCGATCTGCTCTACAACTCTGCTAGCTCAGTTCAAAACCCCATGTTAAAGGTGAAATATTCCCTTTAAAGGGAAATAATGACCTTTGTATTTTGTTAGCAACAATTTCTTTGGCTACCGTTATGCTATTAAAATGATGGGATCTAAATTTAAGAATTAAATAAAATTATTCCCTAATTCAAAGTTGGAAGTTTGGGAAATTCATGATCGGCATTTTCCCTCCACTATTGGAAAGCGACACGGAAAGCTTTTGTATCAATCTGTTCAACGTTGTTGAATAGGCACTTATAAACAAATGACCCACTCTAAATAGGTCGTCGTCGACGTGCATCGATGAGCTTCCGATTGAATTGCCAGTTTGTGTATTGTTTGTTAATTGTAAAGGATGGGTGAGCATATAATCACAACAAGCAGAACGCAAAGGATATTTTCCACACCATTGCGTAAAAAAGCAATACGGGAAAAGCCCGGAGTTTGATGGAAACCGAAAAGTAACTTGCAAGTACCGGTCGTTAAAGTGTGGAACGCTTATCAAGTTTAACTTGAAATATCTCTCGGAATGAATTTTTATATGCAAAATGCGATGAATGTACATCATATTTTGGCATCGTCTGTCGATTGCAAGTGCTAACTCTATTTGTGGGGTAAAAGGTCATTATTTCCCTTTAAGAGCTTAAGAGCCTGGCCTTATCAAAACTGAGTATTTGCTTTCAGTGTTGCCTACTCCAGACGCACACATTGACCAGCATTCTAGTCCGTTCCATTCCGTGATAAATCTGTTTTGGACTTCTTATTTACTGGATAGCATATGAGAAATAAAAATGAAAATAAATGTAACAATCATCAAACAGTTCTGGACTCCAATAGCAGTCCCGAAATGTCTCCATCTTTTTGTCCAGGGGCGCCATGAAATGACAGCATTGCTGCAGATCAAACAGTAAGATGTGATTGGATATAATCGGGATCTACTCACCAAGTCTTGGAATGCCAGGTGGCCGGGGGAGTTTACACTTCATGGCTCCTCTCAACACAACCAGAGAACTGCACTTCACACGTCCACCAACACGGCAACTTCACAAGCCTCACAGTGCATCAAGTCGCGATTCGTCCAGAACACCCATGGATCGTTCAAGAGCTCTTCTCGAGTCCTGCAGCTCTTCTCGAGTCCTAGAGCTCTCGACAAGAAGTGTGCTCGTCGACGAAGATCGCACAGTCCACGTGTTGCCTCAAAGTCTGAATCCTGTTAATCCTTCGGAGTCTCACTGTCCCACTCAACACAACGTTACGTCACTCTCTCTGGTCTTCCCTAAAACTTGGCTGATCACTTATCCTGTAAACACTGGCAACCTCTGCTAACCTCTTCTGACTCTTCTGGCCTCTGTTGCCTTCTTCTGACCAATGACCTCAACTGACCTCTTCCAACTTCAACTGACCTCAGCTGACCTCGTCTAACTTCAACTGACCTCAGCTGACCTCTTCCAACTTCAACTGACCTCAGCTGACCTCTTCCAACTTCAACTGACCTCAGCTGACCTCTTACAACTTCAACTGACCTCAGCTGACCTCTTCCAACTTCAACTGACCTCAGCTGACCTCTTCCAACTTCAACTGACCTCAGCTGACCTCTTCCAACTTCAACTGACCTCAGCTGACCTCTTCCAACTTCAACTGACCTCAGCTGACCTCAGCTGACCTCTTCCCACCTCAGATGGCCTCTGATGAACACTTCTAACCTCTGCTCTCCACCGCCACCCTCTCCTGACCACTGTTGACCACAGCTGGCTCCTGCCGCCACCCTCGGCTCCTGACTGCTTCCTGACCAGCGTGCACGGACCGACCAGCCGGCGGTGGCCAGACGAATTCTGTCGGTCACCGTGGCCCGAGAGCCAGCGGCGGCGCGGCAAGCACCGGTGGCTGCCGCCCCGACAGCCCGACTGTGACTCTGCAGCCAGGTAGCTAGCCGAGACCAGCCGCCAGCCGAGACCAGCGGACCAGCGGACCAGCGGACCAGCGAACCAGCGGACCAGCGGACCAGCGACCCGCGTTCAACTGACAGCGTTCAGACTCTGCCAGCGAGTCGGGATCTGCAGGCAGCTGCAGGCCGTCGCTGGGACGCCCGCTCAGCCTCGTCGCTCACTGGTCGCTGAACGGGAGCGCCTTATAGGGTGCAGCTGCACCAGCACGGCGGTGCAGTGTGCAGTGAGGCGAGCCGACCGACGGCGTCCGCGCTCCCCGGCGGTGCAGGAGCCGACCGACGGCGTCCGCGCTCCCCGGCGGTGCAGTGTGCAGTGAGGCGAGCCGACCGACGGCGTCCGCGCTCCCCGGCGGTGCAGGAGCCGACCGACGGCGTCCGCGCTCCCCGGCGGTGCAGTGTGCAGTGAGGCGAGCCGACCGACGGCGTCCGCGCTCCCCGGCGGTGCAGGAGCCGACCGACGGCGTCCGCGCTCCCCGGCGGTGCAGGAGCCGACCGACGGCGTCCGCGCTCCCCGGCGGTGCAGTGTGCAGTGAGGCGAGCCAACCGACGGCGTCCGCGCTCCCCGGCGGTGCAGGAGCCGACCGACGGCGTCCGCGCTCCCCGGCGGTGCAGTGTGCAGTGAGGCGAGCCGACCGACGGCGTCCGCGCTCCCCGGCGGTGCAGTGTGCAGTGAGGCGAGCCGACCGACGGCGTCCGCGCTCCCCGGCGGTGCAGTGTGCAGTGAGGCGAGCCGACCGACGGCGTCCGCGCTCCCCGGCGGTGCAGTGTGCAGTGAGGCGAGCCGACCGACGGCGTCCGCGCTCCCGGTCTCAGAGGCGGTTGTTGGTCGTCGATTGCACGGTTGTCGGTTTTCGCGATTTCTAGTCGTGTTCACAGCTTCGGCCGCAGTCTCCACCTGGGTGTTGGTTTTCGATCTTGGAGCTGCTTTCTTCGATTTTCAGTTTGCAGTTTTCGATATGGAGGGCAAACCCAACAGCGGTCCCGCCGACTGCACCACTTAATCACTGACTTGCACTTACAACCTCTTATCTCACCACTTCTGACCACTGTTCACTGTCGGGTAACCCCCGTCTCCGCCTGGTCACACCAGAGCACAACCGATCACCAGCACCGACCGTCGCCCTCCTGCGGGATCGACGCAGTCCTCGTGCGCCGCGTGCGACACCCCCACTGGCGTCGCCTCACTCCATCGATCCCCCAATTGTAGCCTCAGCCAAACTGGGTCAGCACACCTCGCCCCGGGCCTGATTCACCCCCCAATTATCAGCCGCCAGGGGCCGACGGCGGCGGGCGGCGGCGGGCGGCGGCGGGCGGCTCGTGGCGGGGGCGGGGGCGGGGGCGGGACGGGGGCGGCGGGCGGCTAGTATTTGCATAGGTGATTGCCAGTGAGTGGCCATCACTGGACGCGGTACCTACCGCATAAGGTAGTACGGCCAGCACGCGACCGGTGGTTTTTACATGGAAAGACGCGTGTTGACCTAATGGTCAGTCTATGACCCCGGGCGCTGCCCCTCCGTCGCCCCTGCGCCGTCCCTCCGCCGTCCCGCCGCCGCCCATGGCACAAGCGGTTTGTCGATAAACGGTAATCACGGCATAAGGACTGACAGTAATCACGACATAGGGACTGACAGTAATCACGGCATAGGGACTGACGGTAATCACGACTTAGGGACTGACGGTAATCACGACATAGAGACTGACAGTAATCACGACATAGGGACTGACAGTAATCACGGCATAGGGACTGACTGACAGTAATCACGACATAGGGACTGACTGTAATCACGACATAGAGACTGACAGTAATCACGACATAGGGACTGACAGTAATCACGACATAGGGACTGACAGTAATCACGACATAGGGACTGACAGTAATCACGACATAGGGACTGACAGTAATCACGACATAGGGACTGACAGTAATCACGACATAGGGACTGACAGTAATCACGACATAGGGACTGACAGTAATCACGACATAGGGACTGACAGTAATCACGACATAGGGACTGACAGTAATCACGACATAGAGAC
The DNA here is from genome assembly GCA_036785665.1 of Chirona hameri. Classification (NCBI taxonomy): domain Eukaryota; kingdom Metazoa; phylum Arthropoda; class Thecostraca; order Balanomorpha; family Balanidae; genus Chirona; species Chirona hameri. The sequence continues at coordinate 26,955 of JAXIVJ010004372.1, read as the reverse complement.
TGACAGTAATCACGACATAGGGACTGACAGTAATCACGACATAGGGACTGACTGACAGTAATCACGACATAGGGACTGACTGTAATCACGACATAGAGACTGACAGTAATCACGACATAGGGACTGACAGTAATCACGACATAGGGACTGACAGTAATCACGACATAGAGACTGACAGTAATCACGACATAGGGACTGACAGTAATCACGACATAGGGACAGACGGACAGTAATCACGACATAGGGACTGACTGTAATCACGACATAGGGTCTGACAGTAATCACGACATAGGGACTGACTGTAATCACGACATAGGGTCTGACAGTAATCACGACATAGGTACTGACTGACAGTAATCACGACATAGGGACTGACAGTAATCACGACATAGGGACTGACAGTAATCACGACATAGGGACTGACAGTAATCACGACATAGGGACTGACTGTAATCACGACATAGGGACTGACAGTAATCACGACATAGGGACTGACAGTAATCACGACATAGGTACTGACTGACAGTAATCACGACATAGGGACTGACAGTAATCACGACATAGGGACTGACTGTAATCACGACATAGGGACTGACAGTAATCACGACATAGGGACTGACAGTAATCACGACATAGAGACTGACAGTAATCACGGCATAGGGACTGACAGTAATCACGACATAGGGACTGACAGTAATCACGACATAGGGACTGACAGTAATCACGGCATAGGGACTGACAGTAATCACGACATAGGGACTGACAGTAATCACGACATAGGGACTGACAGTAATCACGGCATAGGGACTGACAGTAATCACGGCATAGGGACTGACGGTAATCACGACATAGGGACTGACAGTAATCACGACATAGGGACTGACAGTAATCACGACATAGGGACTGACTGACAGTAATCACGACATAGGGACTGACAGTAATCACGACATAGGTACTGACTGACAGTAATCACGACATAGGGACTGACAGTAATCACGACATAGGGACTGACAGTAATCACGGCATAGGGACTGACAGTAATCACGACATAGGGACTTACAGTAATCACGGCATAGGGACTGACAGTAATCACGACATAGGGACTGACAGTAATCACGACATAGGGACTGACTGACAGTAATCACGACATAGGGACTGACAGTAATCACGACATAGGGACTGACAGTAATCACGGCATAGGGACTGACAGTAATCACGACATAGGGACTGACAGTAATCACGACATAGGGACTGACAGTAATCACGACATAGGGACTGACAGTAATCACGACATAGGGACTGACTGACAGTAATCACGACATAGGGACTGACAGTAATCACGGCATAGGGACTGACTGACAGTAATCACGACATAGGGACTGACTGTAATCACGACATAGAGACTGACAGTAATCACGACATATAGACTGACTGTGGAGACACGGTCTGAACGACTCCGAATGACGAGGCAGCACACGGTCTGCCATTTGAGTCAGCCAGTCAGCCAGTCAGCCAGTCAGCCAGTCAGCCAGTCAGCCAGTCAGCCAGTCAGCCAGTCAGCCAGTCAGCCAGTCAGCCAGTCAGCCAGGGGGTATTATCAGCGTACCTATAGCATATGAACGGAATGCCTAAAGTTGCTTTAGTTAGGGGTGACCTATAAAATGCACTTTTACGAACGAAAAAAAAAACACTCGGAACCTGTTCCACGGGCCTTAAAAAGAGACTTGGCACATCGCTTTTGGTCCTCCTTTTTTCCAAAAAAACTTCTACCTCGAAAAACCGAAACCTTGCAAAAATGCATTGAAGGGAATGTTTCACCTTTCTGAAAGTTGTCAAATATACGCTGGTTGTAGTCGAGAATATGAAGTAAGTGCTGCTGAAAACGATAGTGATATTTTTATCTCTCGAAAAGTCACTTAACTTTGTACAAATTAAGTTTTCAAATTTGGGATGATGACGTCATTATTGAGCTATAGATCGCCGCTGATTGGCTGACAAAGTGGAATTGGCTGAAAAAGTCGTTGTCAGCCAATTAGCGGCGGCACTAGCCTAGACCCCATTTTGCAATCTATAAATTTAATTGCTTAAAAACGGCTAAGTTTGGGGTAAAATGACCTTAGTATTTTCGACATTTCAATAACGGCCAAAGATAATGGCTATCTCAGTTCAAAACCAATACAAAGGTGAAACATTCCCTTTAATAGCAATGGCGGGACGCTACAAAGTGGTCGTTCGCCCCTCTATTTATTCTCAATAACTTCTTACTTCCGATCCGCTTCAGTGACATCGATCAAGTTTGGCCAGCTGGTAGAAGGATTCATTTGAAATATTAGGACACCAGAAAAAGTTTCAGGTCAGGTCAGGTCACCGAGTTATGACTTCACAACCAAAAGTCTGCGCAACGGTTTTTGAGCTGATGGATGCTCTCGTGCTACTTTATTCATTATTATCATCACTTGGCGTTAGCAATGGATCATGCCGGTCATCAGTGGTGGATCCAGAGGGGGGGGGCATCCCCCCCTTGAGCCTCGAAGGGGTCAATAGTCCGAGGGTCCCCATAGCCGATCGAAGTGACTCGAAACGAATTTCACACCATTTTTTTTTAAAAATCGCAAGTAAATTTGCCCACTCTGACCTCCAGAGGCCCCATTCTGGCCTCCAGAGAGCCTACTCTGGTCTCTGTAGGAGCCACTTCGACCTCCAGAGGGGCCCACTCTGACCGCCAGAAGGCCCATTCTGACTTGAAGAGGGCCCATTCTGGTTTGTAGAGTCCCATTTTAGCATGTGAAAGGCATATTTTGAACTAAAATGGTCCATTCTGACCTACATTTGTCTTCAAGGTCAAAAGGGTCCACCAAGGCTTGAGGGGGCCCACCAAGGCCTGGGGGCCCACTTTGCTACGTGCCCCCTCCTTGACCGAATCCTGGATCCACCACTGACGGCCATTATATGACTGCTTTGAGCCAGATACAACATGGCTCAGGAAGTCAGAATGGGCCCTCAGGTCAGAACTGGCCCACTGGATGCCAGAGTGGGCCATCTGGAAGGCAAATAGTGGTCCTCTGAAAAGCACAGAGGAGGGGCACTCTGGAAACCAGATAAGGCACGTAGCCAGGATTTTGCTCAGGGAGGGGGAGCACGTCGTCGGTGGAAGAAACAAATTTCGCTCCTCAGCCATGTTGTTCACTCAGGGGGTAGGGTCGGGTCGTCAGAACATCTCATTTTATCTCTAGTGTAAATGTGTTTTGCTCAGGGGGGCCATGGCCCCCGATCCCCCCCCCCCCCCCCCTCCCTCCCTTTGGCTACGTCCCTGAACCAGATGGGCCTATGGAGGCCAGAGCGGGTCCTCTGGAGGTCAGAGTAGGCCCTCTGGAGGCAAGAGTGGGCCTCATGGAGACCAGATGGGCCCTCTGGAACCTAAGGAGCCCTTGGCTGGTCTAAGAGTGCCCAGATTCTGGTCTGAGGACCCTAGACTATGTAATATGGCCCCTGGTCCCAGCCTGAGGGTCCCAAGCCGGGGTCTGAGAGGGCCCTCAGACCAGAGTCTAGCCACTCCCAGACCAGCCAAGGGCTCCCTAGGTTCCAGAGAACCCATCTGGCCTCTAAGAGGCCCACTCTTGCCTCCATGAGGCCCACTCTTGCCTCCATGAGGCCCACTCTGGCCTCCAGAGGGCCTACTCTGACCTCCAAAGGACCCGCTTTGGCCTCCAGAGGCCCATCTGGTTTCCAGAGGGCCCTTCTGCCTTTCAAAGGGCCCATCTGGCTTCCAGATGGACCCTCTGTGCTTTTCAGAGGACCACTATTTGCCTTCCAGAGGGTACAATCTGGCATCCAGTGGGCCAGTTCTGACCTCCTGAGGGCCCATTCTTACTTCCTGAGCCATGTTGTATCTGTTTCAAAGCAGTTATATTATGACCGTCAGTGTCGGATCCAGGATTCGGTGAAGGAGGGGACCACGTAGCAAAGTGGGCCCCCAGGCCTTGGTGGGCCCCTCAGGCCTTAGTGGGCCCTATCAAGCCTTGGTGGGCCCTTTTGATCTTGAAGACAAATTTAGGTCAGAATAGACCCTTTTAGTTCAACATATGCCTTTCACATGCTAAAATGGGTCTCTACAAACCAGAATGGGCACTCTTCAAGTCAGAATGGGCCCTCTGGCGGTCAGAGTGGGCCGTCTTCAGACCGAAGTGGCCCCTACGGAGACCAGAGTGGGCCCTCTGGAGATCAGAGTGGGCGAATTTACTTGCAATTTGTTTGAAAACAGGGTGAAATTCGTTCGAGTCACTTCGATCGGCTAAGCGACCCCCTCCTGCTATTGGGCCCCTTCGAGGCTCAAGGGGGGGGGGGGGATCCCCCCTCTAGATCCACCACTGATGACCGGCATGATCCATTGCTAACGCCAAGTGATGATAATAATGAATAAAGTAGCACGAGAGCATCCATCAGCTCAAAAACCGTTGCGCAGACTTTTGGTTGAGACATCATAACTCGGTGACGTGACCTGATCTGGAACGTTTTCTGGTGTCAAAACGTTTCAAATGAGTCGTTATACCAACCTACCAAACTTGATCGATGTCATTGAAGCGGATCGGAAGTTATTGAGAGTAAATAGAGGGGCGAACGACCACTTTGTGGCGTCCTGCCATTGCTATTAATGCATTTGTGCAAGGTTTCGGGTTTTTCGAGGTGATAGGGTTTTTGTTTGGAAAGGAGGACCAAAAGCGATGTGCCAAGTCTCTTTTTAAGGTCCGTAGAACAGGTTCCGAGTGTTTTTATTATTATTTTTGGAAAAGTGCATTTTATAGGTCATCCCTACTTTTTAGTTAACTTACCTAACGCACCATTCAACTACGGAGAGAGCATTTCGAACTAATGGGAAATCATTCTACGCCAAACGTCATTCTCTCATTCTACGTCATCATGTATGGAATAAACAAGGCGGCAAGCTGACACAGGAGTATTTAACTGTCACGAGTGCATGTGCCAGGGATAGGGCCTCGGGGTTTGTTTCCCAGGCGAATCCCTTATACAGGGTGTGGTATGACCAGCATCATACCTTGGGGCACGGTGAGTGCTCCCGACGACCATCATAAAACCGTTGTCGTGCTATCATAAAACTCGAATAACAACCATATGACGTAAACAGGCCTGCCTTGAGGATAAAAGGAATACAAAACCATGCTACCTGGCATAACGTTTGCAATGCAAATCAACGCAAACGTTGATTTGTGTTATGCTTGTTAAGCTTGTTATGCTTTTGCAAATGTGTTATGCCTCGGAAGCGATTCACATGCCTTGGCATATTTCACCACAACGCCAAGAATCCATTCCTCGAAAACTGCTGATCGGCCCTCTATTACCCAGCGAAACGTTCTTTAAACTGAAACGCCTCTGGAGACGGAGAAACGACCAAGGTAACTTTCGACAAAGGCGTGCCGATTGGACGCCAATAACAGTGGCGCTGACCCTGCGGGCGACCCCGTATGACGCACAGGGGAGCGGTGCTGAGAACACCGACTCATTACTGGACTCCCGAGGGCGCGTCGGACGGGCGGGTCCCAGATTTGAGCGCCGCAACGACCGGAACGGCCCACCGGGCGGAGACGGGCCGGGACGAGCCGGGACGAGCCGGGACGAGCCGGAACCAACCTTGACCAACTGAGAAGAATCGGTAAGTACGAGTTGGGGTAAGCTTGGGCGAATTTAAACGAATCGGGGTGAACCGAGACGAGTTGTGATGAATTGAGGCGAACTAGGACGAACTGGGACGAACCGGGAAGAATCGGAACAAGCCGGGACGAGTTGGCACGAATTTGTCGAAGTGGGACGAAGTGGGACGAAGTGGGACGAAGTGGGACGAAGTGGGACGAAGTGGGACGAAGTGGGACGAAGTGGGACGAAGTGGGACGAAGTGGGACGAAGTGGGACGAAGTGGGACGAAGTGGGACGAAGTGGGACGAAGTGGGACGAAGTGGGACGAAGTGGGACGAAGTGGGACGAAGTGGGACGAAGTGGGACGAAGTGGGACGAAGTGGGACGAAGTGGGACAAACTTGGACAACCAGGACAAGCGGGGATGACCTTGAAAGGACTTAGACGAACTGATGCAAACTGAGATGAACCGGAACAAACTGGGACGAGCACGAGCTAGTACGAACTGGAACACGCTGGGGTTAGCCGGAATTAAATGAAACCAGATGAACCGCCAGGAGATGGGAGAAGCTGGAGCTAGTCGAGAAGAGCTTGGGATGAGAGGCACAAGTCGGTAAGAGATTGGGAGATGTCAAAAGGTACTCGACAATATTCGACAAGTCTGGATATGACATTTATGGTAGGAAGATAGCTATGAGCCGCCAAGTAGGCCTGGATCAGAGCCACAAGCTGCGACGTATGCTCTTTAAAGGTTGCTGCCGTCTATTTGGCAGCAATTTATCAGGACGTCCGTCTCTGAGAACCTCGAGAGGCATGCATACAAACATTATGAACAGCGCTGGTGGATCATTGTTGCTTATTCGATGGGCATTGGGGGAGATGTTAAGCAACTTGAGTGTTGAGAACCGGCTATCCTGGATCAAACACGTCTGGCTGAATATGTGACTGGCATTCATTGTCCTCATCTATAGTGATATATTTTGTATCAAGTTCAAGGTTTGTACTTTTCTAGCATCACCTGCAACGAAATTGTAATGCAGCTATCTATGACATTGGTAAGATAAATTACATTAGGTTGGCTAGTTCTCGACGATAATTACTAAGCAGAAGTCCGGAACGTATATGTAAATGACTACACAAATAATGGTCGTGAATGTCGGGCATGCAAAGTGGGTGACTGTCCCAGGAATGTGCCCTTGTGTCAGTTAGTTTTTAATACCGTGAGAATTGGCTGCGTTCCGCCAAGTGCGTTTCAAGCCCATGGCCACTCTCAGTGAACCATATACCCGGCAGCTCGTTGAACAAATCAACTTTAATCACAGATGAATTTAAAGACGAGCACGTGCTATTCGACATAACTAGCCTCCGGCGCATGTGATAAGAAATCCGATTAGGGAGTTCCAATTAACTCGCCGGCGCTACCCAACACGTTTCGCGTTTGTAACGTCTAGTTTTTCCGTTTGTAATCCGCGATCGGTCGTTTTTTGCGCGATCACCTCTAAAAACTGCGGCGTGGGTGTAAGCGGCAGGAACCTGTCTGTTTCATTTCCGTGACATGATCCGACACACCGTCACAAAAACATCAACACCGATCGAGCCGACTTCGCAGGTGAACACCCACGCGCTGGCCGTGCTTACCCGCCATATTACGCCGGCCCGCGCCAAATTCCATGTCGGTTTTGCAGGTTAATAGGCCGATCGATAAAACCGAGCGCCGTTCACAAAACGCGGCGCGGTGGCGCGGTGGCGGCGGTGGCGTGGTTCGCGGGTGGGCGTGACAAATTACATGGTGCCATGACGGCAGGCGCACACAAAACAGGACCAGTGGCCTCGTTTCTGCCCCCCCCCCCCCCCCCCGATAAAGCCCCCGCTCCCACAGTCCGGCGCATTCTCCGCCCTCCACTCGCCAGCGGCGGCGCGGCGGCGGCGGCGGTTGCGGCGCGAAGGAAAGAAGAGGGAGAATTCGAGGGCCTGAAGACCAGTCTCACGCAGAGTCACGCAGAGTCTCGCGCAGAGTTTGAAAAACGCACGATAGGCGACAGTACGATTTTAGTTCACATTTTTGTGATTTTCTTACAACTGATACCTGTTTAGTGCCCCCCCCCCCCTAAGATCTCCGAAAGTATGAGAGCTAGAACGATCACACTTACAGGGTAGGTAGGCGCTATGATGATCTACATTTTCAAAAAATGTCGTGACCTTCGGTCAATATCTTCAAGGTCAAACGAGGTCACATTTTTTTTTTAATTTGACCTCTGTGACGTCACAGGTCACCAGTAATGTGTCCAAAATTATTTTTGGGGATGAACATTGACATTGTCTACCGAATGGCGTTGGAATCATCCCGATCCGACTGTTGGTTCCGAAGATATCGCTTTGCCGACCTCGATTCTGGCCGCCATCTTGGAATGCAAATACATATAACTCAAAAATTGATTGATCGATTTGGATTTTGTTAAGTTAAAAGATCCGCTATTCAGTTGGCGTTAATTTCACGTAGAAAACACCGCCCTGCTCCGCTTCGTTTTTGAGCTATTCACGAAGGCACAGAAGTCCCCCCCCCCTCTACTGCGCGTGTTAAGCGAAAACATGACTTGTCATTAACGAATCATAACTCGAAGGCGACCATGTGTAAAATACACGTCAATCAATTGCAATGCATTCTCGAGCGATAAAACAAAGTAAGACAAGGTTCTCCATCACTGTGGCGCTAAGTGATTAGTAATTCACCGAAGCTATGGACTTCCACATTCGGTCTGACCTCATTTCTTCATGAACCACTTTTACACCCGTATTTAGCGACCGCAAGCATACCTCGAATGCGCTCACGCGCACTGAATCGAAGAATTCCCACAATCCACACCGTCAGGTAGGTTGGCTATCCCAATTTGCTCAGCTCCGCCTACTCACCGCACATGTGTAGGTATGCTGCCAATATTTGGCATGAAGGCAACACACTGAACATACGATTCTCGCCGTGCATGACAACGAAGGACTCACTATCCTATTGACAGTTTGCTTCGTCACCACTGTGAACCACTAGGTCGAATTCGCAGCGGGCGATGCGGTGCTGTGATAGCAACACAACCAGAACCGGATGTGTGCAGGCCACCTAACCAGGTCGCGAGTCGACCCCTGTCTGATCGTTAGACCAGCACGAGCCTTGTCGGCTTGTTTGAACAGAGTTTTTCGCGATGCATATCTCGTAGGATGACGTGGTAGGCGCTTGGTAAAAGCAACAGGTTCGCTCCGAACAAGGAGGCCTCCTATGAGTGCCGTCGCTTGATTGACAGCGTCGTGGCGGCGGGGGTCACCCGAGGACGTTTCTATTATCAGATCTACCAAAAACACTGGTAAACAGGGATTTATGGAGGGATATAAGCGATGCATATATGAATAACCACCTGCACGGAACTATAATGACTTCGTACCAGCCAGCTATCAAGATTCCGAGCACTCCGTTTTGGATGCACCTCTCCGAAGATATAAATACAAAAAGATTTAGTGTTCCGTCAAGAAATAGGAAATGTTATGTGCGCAATGAGCAAGCGCGGATCCAGGGGGACGCTTGCCCCCCCCCCCCCTGAGCCCGGGTCGCGCCCATGTGGCGCCATACAAACGCGCCCGTAGGGCGCAACTTTTTGTATGTGACGCCCCACCCCCTGACCGAAATCCTGGATCCGCGCCTGATGAGGATCTTGTCCAGAACTTCAATAGCTCTATTCCCCAAACTTTGTCACGCTCCTCATTTTACATGACCAGAAGAGAAAGACGGAAATATGAAACTCCACACATGGTTTGCTACAGCATTGCAGAATGTCATTATAATTACTCAAACGACTGCATCCAACTCCCTGACCAAGTAACCAACTTCAGCCCGCCATAAGGAGAAGAGTCCCTCACGACATCACGTCCTGCCTACAGCCATAACACGCACCTGTAACACTACAGCCGTAACACTACAGCCGTAACACTACAGCCGTAACACTACAGCCGTAACACGCACCTGTAACACTACAGCCGTAACACTACAGCCGTAACACTACAGCCGTAACACGCACCTGTAACACTACAGCCGTAACACTACAGCCGTAACACGCACCTGTAACACTACAGCCGTAACACGCACCTGTAACACTACAGCCGTAACACTACAGCCGTAACACTACAGCCGTAACACTACAGCAGTAACACTACAGCAGTAACACTACAGCCGTAACTCTACAGCCGTAACACTACAGCCGTAACACTACAGCCGTAACTCTACAGCCGTAACACTACAGCCGTAACACTACAGCCGTAACACTACAGCCGTAACACTACAGCCGTAACTCTACAGCCGTAACACTACAGCCGTAACACTACAGCCGTAACACTACAGCCGTAACTCTACAGCCGTAACACTACAGCCGTAACACTACAGCCGTAACACTACAGCCGTAACACTACAGCCGTAACTCTACAGCCGTAACACTACAGCCGTAACTCTACAGCCGTAACACTACAGCCGTAACACTACAGCCGTAACACTACAGCCGTAACACTACAGCCGTAACACTACAGCCGTAACACTACAGCCGTAACACTACAGCCGTAACTCTACAGCCGTAACACTACAGCCGTAACACTACAGCCGTAACACTACAGCCGTAACTCTACAGCCGTAACACTACAGCCGTAACACTACAGCCGTAACACTACAGCCGTAACACTACAGCCGTAACTCTACAGCCGTAACACTACAGCCGTAACTCTACAGCCGTAACACTACAGCCGTAACACTACAGCCGTAACACTACAGCCGTAACACTACAGCCGTAACACTACAGCCGTAACACTACAGCCGTAACTCTACCGCCGTAACACTACCGCCGTAACACTACAGCCGTAACACTACAGCCGTAACACTACAGCTGTAACACTACAGCCGTAACACTACAGCCGTGACACTACAGCCGTAACACTACAACCGTAACACTACAGCCGTAACACTACAGCCGTAACACTACAGCCGTAACTCTACCGCCGTAACACTACCGCCGTAACACTACAGCCGTAACACTACAGCCGTAACACTACAGCCGTAACACTACAGCCGTAACACTACAGCCGTAACACTACAGCAGTAACACTACAGCCGTAACTCTACCGCCGTAACACTACAGCCGTAACACTACAGCCGTAACACTACAGCCGTAACTATACAGCCGTAACACTACAGCCGTAACACTACAGCCGTAACACTACAGCCTTAACACTACAGCCGTAACACTACAGCCGTAACACTACAGCCGTAACACTATAGCCGTAACTCTACCGCCGTAACACTACAGCCGTAACACTACAGCCGTAGCACTACAGCCGTAACACTACAGCCGTAACACTACAGCCGTAACACTACAGCCGTAACACTACCGCCGTAACACTACAGCCGTAACACTACAGCCGTAACACTACAGCCGTAACACTACAGCCGTAACACTACCGCCGTAACACTACAGCCGTAACACTACAGCCGTAACACTACAGCCGTAACACTACAGCCGTAACACTACAGCCGTAACACTACAGCCGTAACACTACAGCCGTAACACTACAGCCGTAACACTACAGCCGTAACTCTACAGCCGTAACACTACAGCCGTAACACTACAGCCGTAACACTACAGCCGTAACACGCACCTGTAACACTACCGCCGTAACACTACAGCCGTAACACTACAGCCGTAACACTACAGCCGTAACACTACAGCCGTAACACTACAGCCGTAACACTACCGCCGTAACACTACAGCCGCAACACTACAGCCGTAACACGCACCTGTAACACTACAGCCGTAACACTACCGCCGTAACACTACAGCCGTAACACTACAGCCGTAATACTACAGCCGTAACACTACAGCCGTAACACTACCGCCGTAACACTACAGCCGTAACACTACAGCCGTAACACTACAGCCGTAACACTACAGCCGTAACACTACAGCCGTAACACTACAGCCGTAACACTACAGCCGTAACACTACAGCCGTAACACTACCGCCGTAACACTACAGCCGTAACACTACAGCCGTAACACTACAGCCGTAACACTACAGCCGTAACACTACAGCCGTAACACGCACCTGTAATGCATTCGCATGACCCTGCATTGCCAGTGAGCTACCAGTACCAAAACCCTTGCTATGAGGAAATAATGCTAGCAAAACAAAACTCCTCAAAATAGCTCTTGGATAAAATAGAAATAGAGAAAAATAATGTAATCATCCTGTTGTATTGAAACCTATTAATTATCAAACCAGACCATCTCCCTCACAAACCAAACTGCTCAGTCCATAACGGTATTACCGCTAACGATTCCAGCAGATCTTTCACCGCTCACGATTCCAGCAGATCTTTCAACAAGGCTCATATTGGTGCCCTGCAGATGTTACCGTTCATGACACACTTGTACATGACATGACACACTTGTACATGACATGACACACTTGTACATGACAAGACACACTTGCAAACTCAGTGTGTTGTACGACGTCTGCACAGACTAACGGTCATCAGAGCGTCCCTCCCTCCTAGCCCCGCTGTCTGGGAGCCCCGCCCGCGTCTCTTCCCCTCCCCTCCCCTCCCCTCCCCTCCCCTCCCCTCCCCTCCCCTCCCCTCCCCTCCCCTCCCCTCCCCTCCCCTCCCCTCCCCTCCCCTCCCCTCCCCTCCCCTCCCCTCCCCGTGCACGGCTGCATGGCGGCTCTTTGATCGTAGCTCCCTAGCAAGAGTCCACCCCTGAATGGACGGCCCATTTGCCGGGCTGGGCTACTTGAGTCTCTAAGAAGTGGTGCATTATCGTTTGCCACACCGCACTGCCTCCCAGTGCCCCGCATTGTTCACCAGTGCGTCATATTGACGTCATGTGCGCCACTGCACCGACGCGCCATGTTGCAGGACAGAAGTCTGTTGCCTAAACAGGCTGAAAATGCCTTAATATTGATGTATAGGCGGCCAGGTCTGATGCTGCGAAACAGGACGTCCCATCTGACGTATGTTCTCCATGCTCCCATTTCTATCAATTTGCATATGGATAGAGTGAAAATGGATAGAGCAGACCTGATGTAGACTGGTCATCGGATCCGCTGGTGATGCTGTTCTATCAGAATATATGGCATAATGCAATTGATCTCGCGAATGACTGTGGCAATTAATGCCAATGAGTAGTTCAATTAAATTATTTATATGAATGCGAGTGAAATAACCTGTACGTTTCCATTTCGTTACGTTTCCATTTCAGCTGACATAATACACAGACAAATAAATATGTGAGTTTAGTGCATTCAAGTGAAAAAAGATAGTTGCAAATAAATATACCAACTTCAGCCGCTTCGCAAGAAGCAGCGTTACAAAATTATCAAATGGAATACAGTTCGTAATATAAATTAATACTGAGCAACAGCCCTGTGGCCAGAAGGGTGTAACGAATCACTATCCAACATCTAATGATTGGAGCTTACAGACTGTGTGGGTAACAACCTAGTATTTACAAATGAACTTATACGCAATTTGACAGTTGTTTATGTTTGCCTTTGCGTCAAATGACGCTACGAATAACTACGATACGATACAGCAGCCAACTCATTGTCTACGAATAACGATACAGCAGCCAACTAATTGTCTACGAATAACGATACAGCAGCCAACTCATTGTCTACGAATAACGATACAGCAGCCAACTCATTGTCTACAAATAACGATACAGCAGCCAACTCATTGTCTACAAATAACGGTACAGCAGCCAACTCATTGTCTACAAATAACGATACAGCAGCCAACTCATTGTCTACAAATAACGGTACAGCAGCCAACTCAGACGCTACAAATAACGATACAGCAGCCAACTCAGACGCTACAAATAACAATACAGCTAACTCATTGCCATTTGATGCATTTGCGGGTCCTTTGTGTCCATAATAGGACTTTAATTGCATCAGTGCAAGGGCAGTTCCCATGGATTTGGTTTATACGATTCCAGCCTTTACCCGCGCACTGCCGGGGATGGGGGACGGAAATCTGCCCCCCCCCCCCCCACCCCTCCCAAGGGTTTTCATGAGTAACGGGAAAACGCCCAAATTTGGAACAGCTGTTTGGGCATCAATTACCCACATGGTGTACACTTTTGACGCAGGTCATCTCAGGTCAGGTCACCAGGTCCAGTCAAGTGACCCCACATCCAAAAAAGTTTGCGGTCGTGCCACAGCCAAAGTGATTGACCAAACGGTTTGAAACTAACAGGATGTCATCAGGTGATAAGTACCTACAATTCATTTATCTCATTTTTTTCATCGGTGACCTAAGGTCAGGTCGATTTCGTGACCTCCCCAGTATAAGTCAATGAGGAAAAATTAAAACATGTATAAATCCATAGGAAATGGCTAAATTTGACCAGTTCTCTTCAGATCCACCACTCTTGTGCCAAATGCAAAGCCCTATGTCACATTTATGTTTTTTGACCTCTACGAGGTCAACTCAGGTGACCCCCAGGTCACGTATAGTTTTTCTTCCATAACTATTTACCAGATCAAGATAGAACAATGGGGTTTTCACCATTGTATTTGGCTTATCGAGACGAATCAATTGTAAGAGTTGACATTGACCTCACCTTGACCTGACTTCAGGTCAGGTCCTCAGGTCAGTTCATTTTTTGGATATGACCTAACTAGGTCACACAATATATCATTCGATACGTCTCGACGAGACAAACACAATGGTTAAATCATTTGATCAATTATTTGACCAAACTTAACATTACTGAGTCCGAACAGAACACTACCAAGTCCAAGTAGACCACTACCAGGGCCAAACCAAAACCCAAGGGATCCAAACCAAACACTACCGTTTCCAAACCGCCTACCACCACCATGGTGTCCCATATCGGCCAGCCACCAGCCACCAGCCGCCGTAGGCTGCCGTGGCTGGATATCGGCCAGCCACCCGCCACCAGCCACCGTAGGCTGCCGTGGCTGGATATCGGCCAGCCACCAGCCACCAGCCACCGTAGGCTGCCGTGGCTGGATATCGGCCAGCCACCAGCCACCAGCCACCGTAGGCTGCCGTGGCTGGATATCGGCCAGCCACCAGCCACCAGCCACCGTAGGCTGCCGTGGCTGGATATCGGCCAGCCACCAGCCACCAGCCACCGTAGGCTGCCGTGGCTGGATATCGGCCAGCCACCAGCCACCAGCCACCGTAGGCTGCCGTGGCTGGATATCGGCCAGCCACCAGCCACCAGCCACCGTAGGCCGCCGTGGCTGGATATCGGCCAGACACCAGCCACCAGCCACCGTAGGCCGCCGTGGCTGGATATCGGCCAGCCACCAGCCACCAGCCACCGTAGGCCGCCGTGGCTGGATATCGGCCAGCCACCAGCCACCAGCCACCGTAGGCCGCCGTGGCTGGATATCGGCCAGCCACCAGCCACCAGCCACCGTAGGCTGCCGTGGCTGGATATCGGCCAGCCACCAGCCACCAGCCACCGTAGGCCGCCGTGGCTGGTGGTGGCACGGAGGCAACCCACAATACAGATAATCAGGCCCGCCGACGGCCGTCCGAGGCCACATTCAGGCGTGATATATGTGTTTGCAGGCCACTGAATGCCGCCGGTCAATCGAGCGACCATGGGCTGCAACACAGCCGGCTGCACTCTCCCTAATGAAAGAGCCCGAAGCCGTATGGCAGGAGCAATATCGCCTTAACGTTCTGATCGCCTCGCCTTGATGTCCTGAGGCTTCTTGTATGTGTCCACGTTTTCCCCCATATACAATATTGTTTGTCTGTGTGGGAAGGTGCCGTCCACTGTCATTTGAACAGGGTACAGAAAGTTGTCCACTTTGCCGCTAGGCTTGTCACTGGTGTTCGTCGCAACGATCACATTTCGCCGGCCCTGGAGACGCTGCGATGGGTCAGTGTGCCCGAGATGGTGCGCCGCCACCACTGTGTAAACGTGTACCGAGCACTACACGAGAACGATTCACCTACCGCGCGGCCGCCGCCTGGAACATGCTGCCCCAAACGGCCACCCACGACCCCCCCCCCCCCCGCGCCGTGCCTTTTTGTCCATCTTAAAACCCTGACCTCTGTGACTGCGTTCTTTCTAACTTAAGGTGTATCCATATGCTTGTGAAACGTGAATCGCGTATGTTGTAAACAAAAGTTGTTCTAAATTATCATTCGTGCTAGTTGTATATAATCTTAATCAAAAGAAAAGACAAAATATTATTTTGCTAACTTTTGCAACTAGCCTACCAGCCTAACCTTTGACTAAAATAATATGCTACTGGCATGAATGACCATTTTGAACAACTTTCTTTACATTGGGCAAGTTGCTAAACTTTATCCAACTCATATCAACCTTATCGCGTATGTTGTGCCTTCCTTGTACACATTGACATTGACTGGGTGCAGAATAGCCACTGCATGGACGCTCCTCTAATACACGAACTTGAACTTGAACTTAACCCTCGCCCTACTAGAGGGGAGCTGACAGCCCCCCCCCCCCCCCCCCCTGAGGTCTTCCTTGAATAACTGTTTACACATGCGGCGCATCTTGCTAAAATTTTCAGTAGCTGAGTATACAACAATTATACGTATCCTATCAAAATTTGAAGTGTATACGACTATTAGGCCGTGACCCATGACCTTTTCGTCAGGGTCATGCCAGACCCCAAAGGGCCATTGACCTGACCCCAAAGGTCACCAGTTGACTTTGATATTCAAAATGGGATGCCTTTGGATTTTCCTTATGACAGGCAACACGTTACTTTTACGGTGTTTCTCTATCTTTCTCCGTTTCGAAGTTATACTAAGCGCCCTGCACATGTGCTGTAATGCAAAACGTATAACACTTCTCATCTATGGTGACAATTTCCGTGATCTAAGCAGGGGCGGATCCAGAGGGGGGGGGGGGGCAAAGCCCCCCCCCCCCCTCCCCAAGGTCCTGATACTATGTTTTGCCCCCCCCCCCAAAAAAAACACGGTCGAACGTACACGTAAAAATTGCCTTTGAAGCAGTCAAAATCCAGCTATCCATAGTTAACTTGAAAATTTCGCCAATACGCAATTCCTTATACAAATTTGGAAAATGGGAAAATGAATTAATTAACCCTATTGGTGGCAGGGAGGGCGGATTCCGCCCCTCCCCCCTCTTGTTTTTCGCAGATATCTCCCGAACGGCTGAGAGCATACCCATGAAATTGTGGTACTTTTCCTCAAATTGAATTCCACATATGGAGTCAAAATTTTGAGTTCCTAACCTTAATAAGG
>JAXIVJ010004372.1:0-5000 GCA_036785665.1 Chirona hameri | reverse complement strand
CAGTGTCAGTGGACACAGTTCACAGTGTCAGTGGACACAGTTCACAGTGTCAGTGGACACAGTTCACAGTGTCAGTGGACACAGTTCACAGTGTCAGTGGACACAGTTCACAGTGTCAGTGGACACAGTTCACAGTGTCAGTGGACACAGTTCACAGTGTCAGTGGACACAGTTCACAGTGTCAGTGGACACAGTTCACAGTGTCAGTGGACACAGTTCACAGTGTCAGTGGACACAGTTCACAGTGTCAGTGGACACAGTTCACAGTGTCAGTGGACACAGTTCACAGTGTCAGTGGACACAGTTCACAGTGTCAGTGGACACAGTTCACAGTGTCAGTGGACACAGTTCACAGTGTCAGTGGACACAGTTCACAGTGTCAGTGGACACAGTTCACAGTGTCAGTGGACACAGTTCACAGTGTCAGTGGACACAGTTCACAGTGTCAGTGGACACAGTGGTCAAAGTTCGTCGATAGATCTCGCGGACTCCCCGCGCCAACCCCACTCCATGGACGCAACGGCCCACGCCAAAATTCCACCTGCACCCGCCCACGGCCATAGAATGTGCACTGTCGTATTACGAGCGCTTTATCTAGCAACGATGCATGACGGCACGACCAGACTACTGCGTTAATCGGACACCAGACGTGCGTAATGCTGAGGCGATACAGCCCGTTTAACGACGTGCGCGAGGGCACAGTGGCGGCAGGCAGTCTGACCAGGGGAAGTTTATTCTGCGGCCGATAGATGTCACTGGGTTAGCACGAGTTAGATGCGCTATATTTGTGTACCGAGGTATTGATGGGATGGTACACGCTGATGCAGTATCTTATCTCCGCCGTTTATAATAAGACATGGCAACGTATTCGCCTCACAGCCCTTGGCCTATTCGTGGAACGTTTATTTTTATTTTGGTAGTATGATGTGGTGTGGTGCGGGTGTGGTGCCTATTTCGGAAAAGGTTGCACATCCAATTCGCGTGCCGGGCTAAAACAGGCGAACGAATGAGGGGTATAATGATTCTTGAATGTTTTCCCTAACGAAAAGCGGTGAATCGAAAGGAATTATATTTGCGGAATTTGAACCAGAACATTCATTTCAAGCTAGAGAACATCCGTGCTGCACTTAGCACCAGCGATGTATTTTTGTATTCATCCGTTCCTGTCCAGTCATTCGTCGTTGATCCAACTGAAAACATCACATCGCACTGATCACTTCACCCTCGCTCTGGTGGGGGGTCACCCCCCACACCCCACCCCATGATATTTTTAGGGAATAGCGGGAGAACGGCGGCGCACAGCGCGACAAATTGAATACAGCTATTCCGGCATCAATTACTCACATTGTGTGAAAGTTTTAACATCAGGTCATCTCAGGTCAGGTCACCAGGTCACGTCAAGTGACCTTAACTAAACAAATGTTTGTGGTCGTGCCAAAGACAGTCTGTGTATGAGAGATTTGAAGCTTCCTGAATTTCATAAGGTCATAAGTATCTACAATTCGTTTATCTCGGATTGTTTGTATCGTTGAACTAAGGTCAGGTCAATTTCGTGACCTCCCATTATAAGTCAATGGGAAAATACACAAATGCTTCCTATTCAGAGAACATGCATCGGATCAGGCCAATTATTTCAGAATCATGTTATTTTGGCTCATTCTTGATATGATCCAGGTGCAATTGTTGCTCAGTGACCTCTGCAAGGTCAGCTGAGGTCATCTGAGGTCACCATCACTTGTTTGTCAACAACTATTCATATGATAAAGATAGAGACGTGCGCATGACAACACTGTGTTTGTCTCATCGAGCCGCATCGCCCCATATGCAGCATGACCTACCTGGGTCACCAAATGACCTTGAACTGAGGCAAAACTTTGAAATTGACCTAACCAGGTCACATCTGATGTTTCCGAAGTGTCTTGACGAGGCAAACACGATGGTGTTAACATTATTGCTCGATGCCTAACCGATAAAATGTTATTGACGAAAAACGTTTTTTTGGGAAAAAATACCCTCGTGACCTTTGGTAACCTCTAGAACCTAAACTATTGACCAGAGACAACATTTAAAGACACCAATTGCGATTGCATTTTTCAAGAGCTTTTAATTGTTTCTGTGTTCGTTTGTTCCTAGCTATCATAGTTCCCGAAATATTTAGGAATGTTCGAAGCGAAGTCCTAAAACTGGCAAATCTGACCTTGGATGACCTCTGGTGACCTCAATATTGACCTGAGCCAAATAATACTAGAAGTAACTTCGAATATCGCTGCCGAGTGGTTTCGAACACCTTTTTCCGCGTCTTTCTAGTTTTGAGTTAGTGGGGGTCATTTAGCCCCCCACCCCCCACCAGGGCGAAGTTGTCTCAGAGGCCCACCGGGGCGCGGGTTAATGATGCTATTCTTCTCGGATTTGTTCCGTCAAGTTTAATAGTCTGGCGGGGAGATATTAATGTCACCGTTAGATGCCACCAACGCCCTCACCTGAGCGAAACTCGAGTTTTGGGACAATAACCGAGTCTCCTGATAATATAATTCAGCTTTTAGTAGGGTCGTTGAGTGTTTTCGTTTAATATATTTCCTATACCCGGCGTGGGCTTTCAAGGTTGTGAATAGTGCAGGCTTTGATATCCTAGGAAAGCGGCGGCTCACTTTTGGTCTTTATGCGGTGACAGCGGCAAACCAAATGTCAGGACCCTTCGCCGTCTCATCTCAAAACATGAAATCGGTCAGGAATTATCAAGGACGGCTCCGCACGAGCTTCGTGGAATAATGTCAAACATATTCAGTTCCATAGTACGCAAAGCCAGAGAATGACACTCTGAATTTAAGCACTATCCAAGCCGTAAAACTCTTCCAGTGGGAAGTGCCACGCGTTGTAACCAATGCCATAAACATGACGCCAACGGGAGCCGAAATTGAGCCCGTTCAACGTCCGTATTTTATCTGATGGGAGCTGTAAAGATCTCCGGTCAAGAGTCGCTTTATGAACAAGACAGACTTATGTGAATAGACACTGGTGGTGGGAAGATAACCTTATGCGGCAGGCTGGATTGCTTCGGGAGTTTAACGGATAGAAAGGTGAGGTAAGGAGATTATAAAGCGTGCGGTCGCACTGGAATTTATCGTGGGAAACATACAACACACGGTAGATAAAATACTAGGTAGCGCAGATAATTTCCTTCAACATGGGCCATATGGGTTCCGTTCATATTCCGCCAGGTAATATCCTAGATACATATTCAAATATTAGGCTACAGATTTGCATCGAACTTAGTGACAAGCAATATTTTGAGCTTTCATATACACAAACATTTAGTCATTTGATACCTGCTTCTTAAAATAAAAGAATACACCGGTTACCTGTGGGCAAGTCAGAAACAACACAGAAAGCTGATTAATTAACATCTTCGTAGACACTTTAATGGACATCATTGAACTACATCACTGAGATGCAATCTATGCTAGTCCTGCTTTCTGCACCTTGGTCTTTTACTCTGTTTATTTTTTGAGCTCGGCGTTTTAGTGATGGTTTTGCGTGTATAATGGTGTTTGGTCACTTGCTTGATTATAATCTCCTATATTTCTCATTCGTTGCCATTTCTCTTTTAATTTGGCTGTGTTCATTACTACGTGTATTGTCTTACATTGTGCTTCTTCATTGTGCTTATGTGTCCTGAAAGAACTGTGCTCACACGGATGGACATTAAGTACATGAACATGAACATGAACTAAGAATTTCACGCTGATTCTTTAAATGTCATGCTTTTATCAGATATCATCCCCTAAAGTTAATCAATTCGCGTTCAAAGTAAAGAATTGTTCAGGTGTGACCACTATTGCACAAAACAAATAATGCTCAATCAATAACTAGACCTTCGTAGATTAACATAAGGACAGTTTCGAAAACTCATGTCAATTTCTGTAAAACTAGACCATTCACATGACTGAAATAATTCCCCAAAATGGTTGAAATGCCTTCTTAAGATACTCATACAGCATGGCTCTTCAGATACTCATACATTGGAATATCATCAGAAGCGTCCACCAATCAGCGACGACTAGCCCCCGTCGCTGATTGGTTGACGCTCCCAATCGCTTTGTACGCATATCTGACAAAGCACTCCATTCTAGTCGACGTGTCCATACCCCTGGTATCATATCATAGTTCATGCTGGTCTAGTCGACGTGAACTGACGGTGCCCGACTGCTCACAAAGCCGACTGCACCCCCGTGCATACGTCACAAAACTACTTCCAAACTACTTTCACTACTTGGCTATCACAATTGAAAAATGACAATACTGAATCTGAAATAGGATGCCGCTGTCGGGAAAATGAAAATCCGCTGCAGGATACTGTAGGGTGTATAATGTATATATTTTGACCTGTGTGCATTCGCAAATCGAACCTTCGTTATCGGAAGGATAACATTCGCAAATAATGCTATCCATAACCAACACTGACACATCTTTACCATTTACAAAGCAGTTTTGTCAATAAACAACAAGAAAATACATATTCCGTATCTGCATCCGATCGAATCCCCGCTATGCATTGTTCACTTAGACCCGCTGTCAGCAAGCATATAGTGCGCCGCACGCCCCTGTCAGGGCCCAAAGTGGAGTAAGGCCCCGTAATATATCCCGCCTCCCACGGGATATATATGGCAACGCTGAGAGCTCTCGCGTTGCCATATTACGGGCTGCTAAAAAAGGAAGGTAAACATTCGCGGGATCCCTTGGCACAGCCCAAATAAAACGCAAACACTGTCTCCGTCCAGAAATATTCTGGAGGAAAATAAACGACTGCGGCGCGTGCTCCGTTGACTTTGGGCTCCGCTTTCAGCGACGCTCTCTTTTTGTTTTACGAAATTGAAAGGAAATACGGCTTAGAAACGCCGAACAAGGCTTCTGGAGAAATCTGTCCAGCTTTGTTCGGCCAATGGCCAGCCATGGTATTTGAGTAACACACAAGCACGGAAATGTTGAATAAAGTACACGAA
>JAXIVJ010004371.1:82500-83683 GCA_036785665.1 Chirona hameri | reverse complement strand
GTTGCTGATCATGACGTGAGACGGTGTGGTATGCCCGGAGGCGGTGTTGTATGCCCGGAGGCGGTGTTGTATGCCCGGAGGCGGTGTGGTATGCCCGGAGGCGGTGTTGTATGCCCGGAGGCGGTGTTGTATGCCCGGAGGCGGTGTGGTATGCCCGGAGGCGGTGTTGTATGCCCGGAGGCGGTGTTGTATGCCCTGAGGCGGTCTGGTATGCCCGGAGGCGGTGTAGTATGCCCGGAGGCGGTGTTGTATGCCCGGAGGCGGTGTGGTATGCCCGGAGGCGGTGCAGTATGCCCGGAGGCGGTGTTGTATGCCCGGAGGCGGTGTGGTATGCCCGGAGGCGGTATAACACCGCCTCCGGGCATGATGATGATAATGATGATGATGATGATGATGATGATGATGATGATGATGATGATGATGATGATGATGATGATGATGATGATGATGATGATGATGATGATGATGATGATGATGATGATGATGATGATGATGATGATGATGATGATGATGATGATGATGATGATGATGATGATGATGATGATGATGATGATGATGATGATGATGATGATGATGATGATGATGATGATGATGATGATGATGATGATGATGATGATGATGATGATGATGATGATGATGATGATGATGATGATGATGATGATGATGTTGCTGATGATGATGTTGCTGATGATGATGTTGCTGATGATGATGGTGTTGATGATGTTGATGATGATGTTGCTGATGATGTTGCTGATGATGTTGCTGATGATGTTGATGATGATGTTGATGATGATGTTGATGATGATGTTGATGATGATGTTGATGATGATGTTGATGATGATAATGATGATGATGATGATGATGATGATGATGATGATGATGATGATGATGATGATGATGATGATGATGATGATGATGATGATGATGATGATGATGATGATGATGATGATGATGATGATGATGATGATGATGATGATGATGATGATGATGATGATGATGATGTTGCTGATGATGATGTTGCTGATGATGATGTTGCTGATGATGATGTTGTTGATGATGTTGCTGATGATGTTGCTGATGATGTTGCTGATGATGTTGCTGATGATGACGTGAGACGGTGTGGTATGCCCGGAGGCGGTGTTGTATGCCCGGAGGCGGTGTTGTATGCCCGGAGGCGGTGTGG
>JAXIVJ010004371.1:75000-77500 GCA_036785665.1 Chirona hameri | reverse complement strand
ATGATGATGTTGCTGATGATGATGTTGCTGATGATGATGTCGCTGTTGATGATGATGTTGATGATGATGTTGCTGATGATGTTGCTGATGATGTTGCTGATGATGTTGATGATGATGTTGCTGGTGATGTTGCTGATGATGTTGCTGATGATGTTGCTGATGATGTTGCTGATGATGACGTGAGACGGTGTGGTATGCCCGGAGGCGGTGTTGTATGCCCGGAGGCGGTGTTGTATGCCCGGAGGCGGTGTGGTATGCCCGGAGGCGGTGTAGTATGCCCGGAGGCGGTGTTGTATGCCCGGAGGCGGTGTGGTATGCCCGGAGGCGGTGTAGTATGCCCGGAGGTGGTGTTGTATGCCCGGAGGCGGTGTGGTATGCCCGGAGGCGGTGTAGTTTGCCCGGAGGCGGTGTTGTATGCCCGGAGGCGGTGTGGTATGCCCGGAGGCGGTGTAGTATGCCCGGAGGCGGTGTTGTATGCCCGGAGGCGGTGTGGTATGCCCGGAGGCGGTACAACACCGCCTCCGGGCATGATGATGATGATAATGATGATGATGATGATGATGATGATGATGATGATGATGATGATGATGATGATGATGATGATGATGATGATGATGATGATGATGATGATGATGATGATGATGATGATGATGATGATGATGATGATGATGATGATGATGATGATGATGATGATGATGATGTTGCTGATGATGATGTTGCTGATGATGATGTTGCTGATGATGATGTTGTTGATGATGTTGCTGATGATGTTGCTGATGATGTTGCTGATGATGTTGCTGATGATGTTGATGATGATGTTGATGATGATGTTGATGATGATGTTGATGATGATGTTGATGATGATGTTGCTGATGATGTTGCTGATGATGTTGCTGATGATGTTGCTGATGATGTTTCTGATGATGTTGCTGGTGATGTTGCTGATGATGTTACTGATGATGTTGCTGATGATGACGTGAGACGGTGTGGTATGACCGGAGGCGGTGTTGTATGCCCGGAGGCGGTGTTGTATGCCCGGAGGCGGTGTGGTATGCCCGGAGGCGGTGTTGTATGCCCGGAGGCGGTGTTGTATGCCCGGAGGCGGTGTGGTATGCCCGGAGGCGGTGTTGTATGCCCGGAGGCGGTGTTGTATGCCCTGAGGCGGTCTGGTATGCCCGGAGGCGGTGTAGTATGCCCGGAGGCGGTGTTGTATGCCCGGAGGCGGTGTGGTATGCCCGGAGGCGGTGCAGTATGCCCGGAGGCGGTGTTGTATGATCGGAGGCGGTGTGGTATGCCCGGAGGCGGTGTAGTATGCCCGGAGGCGGTGTTGTATGCCCGGAGGCGGTGTGGTATGCCCGGAGGCGGTGTAGTATGCCCGGAGGCGGTGTTGTATGCCCGGAGGCGGTGTGGTATGCCCGGAGACGGTACAACACCGCCTCCGGGCATGATGATGATAATGATGATGATGATGATGATGATGATGATGATGATGATGATGATGATGATGATGATGATGATGATGATGATGATGATGATGATGATGATGATGATGATGATGATGATGATGATGATGATGATGATGATGATGATGATGATGATGATGATGATGATGATGATGATGATGATGATGATGATGATGATGATGATGATGTTGCTGATGATGATGTTGCTGATGATGATGTTGCTGATGATGATGTTGTTGATGATGTTGCTGATGATGTTGCTGATGATGTTGCTGATGATGTTGCTGATGATGTTGATGATGATGTTGATGATGATGTTGATGATGATGTTGATGATGATGTTGATGATGATGTTGATGACGATGTTGATGATGATGTTGATGATGATGTTGATGTTGATGATGATGTTAATGATGATGTTGATGATGATGTTGATGATGATGTTGCTGATGATGTTGCTGATGATGACGTGAGACGGTGTGGTATGCCCGGAGGCGGTGTTGTATGCCCGGAGGCGGTGTTGTATGCCCGGAGGCGGTGTGGTATGCCCGGAGGCGGTGTAGTATGCCCGGAGGCGGTGTTGTATGCCCGGAGGCGGTGTGGTATGCCCGGAGGCGGTGTAGTATGCCCGGAGGTGGTGTTGTATGCCCGGAGGCGGTGTGGTATGCCCGGAGGCGGTGTAGTTTGCCCGGAGGCGGTGTTGTATGCCCGGAGGCGGTGTGGTATGCCCGGAGGCGGTGTAGTATGCCCGGAGGCGGTGTTGTATGCCCGGAGGCGGTGTGGTATGCCCGGAGGCGGTACAACACCGCCTCCGGGCATGATGATGATGATAATGATGATGATGATGATGATGATGATGATGATGATGATGATGATGATGATGATGATGATGATGATGATGATGATGATGATGATGATGATGATGATGATGATGATGATGATGATGATGATGATGATGATGATGATGATGTTGCTGATGATGATGTTGCTGATGATGATGTTGCTGATGATGATGTTGTTGATGATGTTGCTGATGA
>JAXIVJ010004371.1:60000-70000 GCA_036785665.1 Chirona hameri | reverse complement strand
GATGATGATGATGATGATGATGATGATGTTGCTGATGATGATGTTGCTGATGATGATGTTGCTGATGATGATGTTGTTGATGATGTTGCTGATGATGTTGCTGATGATGTTGCTGATGATGTTGCTGATGATGTTGATGATGATGTTGATGATGATGTTGATGATGATGTTGATGATGATGTTGATGATGATGTTGCTGATGATGTTGCTGATGATGTTGCTGATGATGTTGCTGATGATGTTGCTGGTGATGTTGCTGATGATGTTGCTGATGATGTTGCTGATGATGACGTGAGACGGTGTGGTATGCCCGGAGGCGGTGTTGTATGCCCGGAGGCGGTGTTGTATGCCCGGAGGCGGTGTGGTATGCCCGGAGGCGGTGTTGTATGCCCGGAGGCGGTGTTGTATGCCCGGAGGCGGTGTGGTATGCCCGGAGGCGGTGTTGTATGCCCGGAGGCGGTGTTGTATGCCCTGAGGCGGTCTGGTATGCCCGGAGGCGGTGTAGTATGCCCGGAGGCGGTGTTGTATGCCCGGAGGCGGTGTGGTATGCCCGGAGGCGGTGTAGTATGCCCGGAGGCGGTGTTGTATGCCCGGAGGCGGTGTGGTATGCCCGGAGGCGGTACAACACCGCCTCCGGGCATGATGATGATGATAATGATGATGATGATGATGATGATGATGATGATGATGATGATGATGATGATGATGATGATGATGATGATGATGATGATGATGATGATGATGATGATGATGATGATGATGATGATGATGATGATGATGATGATGATGATGATGATGATGATGATGATGTTGCTGATGATGATGTTGCTGATGATGATGTCGCTGTTGATGATGATGTTGATGATGATGTTGCTGATGATGTTGCTGATGATGTTGCTGATGATGTTGAGGATGATGTTGCTGGTGATGTTGCTGATGATGTTGCTGATGATGTTGCTGATGATGTTGCTGATGATGACGTGAGACGGTGTGGTATGCCCGGAGGCGGTGTTGTATGCCCGGAGGCGGTGTTGTATGCCCGGAGGCGGTGTGGTATGCCCGGAGGCGGTGTAGTATGCCCGGAGGCGGTGTTGTATGCCCGGAGGCGGTGTGGTATGCCCGGAGGCGGTGTAGTATGCCCGGAGGTGGTGTTGTATGCCCGGAGGCGGTGTGGTATGCCCGGAGGCGGTGTAGTTTGCCCGGAGGCGGTGTTGTATGCCCGGAGGCGGTGTGGTATGCCCGGAGGCGGTGTAGTATGCCCGGAGGCGGTGTTGTATGCCCGGAGGCGGTGTGGTATGCCCGGAGGCGGTACAACACCGCCTCCGGGCATGATGATGATGATAATGATGATGATGATGATGATGATGATGATGATGATGATGATGATGATGATGATGATGATGATGATGATGATGATGATGATGATGATGATGATGATGATGATGATGATGATGATGATGATGATGATGATGATGATGATGATGATGATGTTGCTGATGATGATGTTGCTGATGATGATGTCGCTGTTGATGATGATGTTGATGATGATGTTGCTGATGATGTTGCTGATGATGTTGCTGATGATGTTGATGATGATGTTGCTGGTGATGTTGCTGATGATGTTGCTGATGATGTTGCTGATGATGTTGCTGATGATGACGTGAGACGGTGTGGTATGCCCGGAGGCGGTGTTGTATGCCCGGAGGCGGTGTTGTATGCCCGGAGGCGGTGTGGTATGCCCGGAGGCGGTGTAGTATGCCCGGAGGCGGTGTTGTATGCCCGGAGGCGGTGTGGTATGCCCGGAGGCGGTGTAGTATGCCCGGAGGTGGTGTTGTATGCCCGGAGGCGGTGTGGTATGCCCGGAGGCGGTGTAGTTTGCCCGGAGGCGGTGTTGTATGCCCGGAGGCGGTGTGGTATGCCCGGAGGCGGTGTAGTATGCCCGGAGGCGGTGTTGTATGCCCGGAGGCGGTGTGGTATGCCCGGAGGCGGTACAACACCGCCTCCGGGCATGATGATGATGATAATGATGATGATGATGATGATGATGATGATGATGATGATGATGATGATGATGATGATGATGATGATGATGATGATGATGATGATGATGATGATGATGATGATGATGATGATGATGATGATGATGATGATGATGATGATGATGATGATGATGATGATGTTGCTGATGATGATGTTGCTGATGATGATGTTGCTGATGATGATGTTGTTGATGATGTTGCTGATGATGTTGCTGATGATGTTGCTGATGATGTTGCTGATGATGTTGATGATGATGTTGATGATGATGTTGATGATGATGTTGATGATGATGTTGATGATGATGTTGCTGATGATGTTGCTGATGATGTTGCTGATGATGTTGCTGATGATGTTTCTGATGATGTTGCTGGTGATGTTGCTGATGATGTTACTGATGATGTTGCTGATGATGACGTGAGACGGTGTGGTATGACCGGAGGCGGTGTTGTATGCCCGGAGGCGGTGTTGTATGCCCGGAGGCGGTGTGGTATGCCCGGAGGCGGTGTTGTATGCCCGGAGGCGGTGTTGTATGCCCGGAGGCGGTGTGGTATGCCCGGAGGCGGTGTTGTATGCCCGGAGGCGGTGTTGTATGCCCTGAGGCGGTCTGGTATGCCCGGAGGCGGTGTAGTATGCCCGGAGGCGGTGTTGTATGCCCGGAGGCGGTGTGGTATGCCCGGAGGCGGTGCAGTATGCCCGGAGGCGGTGTTGTATGCTCGGAGGCGGTGTGGTATGCCCGGAGGCGGTGTAGTATGCCCGGAGGCGGTGTTGTATGCCCGGAGGCGGTGTGGTATGCCCGGAGGCGGTGTAGTATGCCCGGAGGCGGTGTTGTATGCCCGGAGGCGGTGTGGTATGCCCGGAGACGGTACAACACCGCCTCCGGGCATGATGATGATAATGATGATGATGATGATGATGATGATGATGATGATGATGATGATGATGATGATGATGATGATGATGATGATGATGATGATGATGATGATGATGATGATGATGATGATGATGATGATGATGATGATGATGATGATGATGATGATGATGATGATGATGATGATGATGATGATGATGATGATGATGATGATGATGATGATGTTGCTGATGATGATGTTGCTGATGATGATGTTGCTGATGATGATGTTGTTGATGATGTTGCTGATGATGTTGCTGATGATGTTGCTGATGATGTTGCTGATGATGTTGATGATGATGTTGATGATGATGTTGATGATGATGTTGATGATGATGTTGATGATGATGTTGATGACGATGTTGATGATGATGTTGATGATGATGTTGATGTTGATGATGATGTTAATGATGATGTTGATGATGATGTTGATGATGATGTTGCTGATGATGTTGCTGATGATGTTGCTGATGATGTTGCTGGTGATGTTGCTGATGATGTTGCTGATGATGTTGCTGATGATGTTGCTGATGATGACGTGAGACGGTGTGGTATGCCCGTTTGCGGTGTTGTATGCCCGGAGGCGGTGTTGTATGCCCGGAGGCGGTGTGGTATGCCCGGAGGCGGTGTTGTATGCCCGGAGGCGGTGTTGTATGCCCGGAGGCGGTGTGGTATGCCCGGAGGCGGTGTAGTATGCCCGGAGGCGGTGTTGTATGCCCGGAGGCGGTGTGGTATGCCCGGAGGCGGTGTAGTATGCCCGGAGGCGGTGTTGTATGCCCGGAGGCGGTGTGGTATGCCCGGAGGCGGTACAACACCGCCTCCGGGCATGATGATGATAATGATGATGATGATGATGATGATGATGATGATGATGATGATGATGATGATGATGATGATGATGATGATGATGATGATGATGATGATGATGATGTTGCTGATGATGATGTTGCTGATGATGATGTTGTTGATGATGATGTTGTTGATGATGTTGCTGATGATGTTGCTGATGATGTTGCTGATGATGTTGCTGATGATGTTGATGATGATGTTGATGATGATGTTGATGATGATGTTGATGATGATGTTGATGATGATGTTGCTGATGATGTTGCTGATGATGTTGCTGATGATGTTGCTGATGATGTTGCTGGTGATGTTGCTGATGATGTTGCTGATGATGTTGCTGATGATGACGTGAGACGGTGTGGTATGCCCGGAGGCGGTGTTGTATGCCCGGAGGCGGTGTTGTATGCCCGGAGGCGGTGTGGTATGCCCGGAGGCGGTGTTGTATGCCCGGAGGCGGTGTTGTATGCCCGGAGGCGGTGTGGTATGCCCGGAGGCGGTGTTGTATGCCCGGAGGCGGTGTTGTATGCCCTGAGGCGGTCTGGTATGCCCGGAGGCGGTGCAGTATGCCCGGAGGCGTTGTTGTATGCCCGGAGGCGGTGTGGTATGCCCGGAGGCGGTGTAGTATGCCCGGAGGCGGTGTTGTATGCCCGGAGGCGGTGTGGTATGCCCGGAAGCGGTGTAGTATGCCCGGAGGCGGTGTTGTATGCCCGGAGGCGGTGTGGTATGCCCGGAGGCGGTACAACACCGCCTCCGGGCATGATGATGATAATGATGATGATGATGATGATGATGATGATGATGATGATG
Source organism: Chirona hameri (assembly GCA_036785665.1). Taxonomy (NCBI): domain Eukaryota; kingdom Metazoa; phylum Arthropoda; class Thecostraca; order Balanomorpha; family Balanidae; genus Chirona; species Chirona hameri. The sequence continues at coordinate 65,400 of JAXIVJ010004371.1, read as the reverse complement.
ATGATGATGATGATGATGATGATGATGATGATGATGATGATGATGATGATGATGATGATGATGATGATGATGATGATGATGATGATGATGATGATGATGATGATGATGATGATGATGATGATGATGATGATGATGATGATGATGATGATGATGATGATGATGATGATGTTGCTGATGATGATGTTGCTGATGATGATGTTGCTGATGATGATGTTGTTGATGATGTTGCTGATGATGTTGCTGATGATGTTGCTGATGATGTTGCTGATGATGTTGATGATGATGTTGATGATGATGTTGATGATGATGTTGATGATGATGTTGATGATGATGTTGCTGATGATGTTGCTGATGATGTTGCTGATGATGTTGCTGATGATATTGCTGATGATGTTGCTGGTGATGTTGCTTATGATGTTGCTGATGATGTTGCTGATGATGACGTGAGACGGTGTGGTATGCCCGGAGGCGGTGTTGTATGCCTGGAGGCGGTGTTGTATGCCCGGAGGCGGTGTGGTATGCCCGGAGGCGGTGTTGTATGCCCGGAGGCGGTGTTGTATGCCCGGAGGCGGTGTGGTATGCCCGGAGGCGGTGTTGTATGCCCGGAGGCGGTGTTGTATGCCCTGAGGCGGTGTGGTATGCCCGGAGGCGGTGTAGTTTGCCCGGAGGCGGTGTTGTATGCCCGGAGGCGGTGTGGTATGCCCGGAGGCGGTGTAGTATGCCCGGAGGCGGTGTTGTATGCCCGGAGGCGGTGTGGTATGCCCGGAGGCGGTACAACACCGCCTCCGGGCATGATGATGATGATAATGATGATGATGATGATGATGATGATGATGATGATGATGATGATGATGATGATGATGATGATGATGATGATGTTGCTGATGATGTTGCTGATGATGTTGATGATGATGTTGATGATGATGTTGATGATGATGTTGATGATGATGTTGATGATGATGTTGATGATGATGTTGATGTTGATAATGATGATGATGTTGATGATGATGTTGATGATGATGTTCATGATGATGTTGATGTTGATGATGATGTTGATGATGATGTTGATGATGATGTTGATGATGATGTTGATGATGATGTTGCTGATGATGTTGCTGATGATGTTGCTGATGATGTTGCTGATGATGTTGCTGATGATGTTGCTGGTGATGTTGCTGATGATGTTGCTGATGATGTTGCTGATGATGACGTGAGACGGTGTGGTATGCCCGGAGGCGGTGTTGTATGCCCGGAGGCGGTGTTGTATGCCCGGAGGCGGTGTAGTATGCCCGGAGGCGGTGTTGTATGCCCGGAGGCGGTGTTGTATGCCCGGAGGCGGTGTGATATGCCCGGAGGCGGTGTTGTATGCCCGGAGGCGGTGTTGTATGCCCTGAAGCGGTCTGGTATGCCCGGAGGCGGTTTAGTATGCCCGGAGGCGGTGTTGTATGCCCGGAGGCGGTGTGGTATGCCCGGAGGTGGTGCAGTATGCCCGGAGGCGGTGTTGTATGCCCGGAGGCGGTGTGGTATGCCCGGAGGCGGTGTAGTATGCCCGGAGGCGGTGTTGTTTGCCCGGAGGCGGTGTGGTATGCCCGGAGGCGGTGTAGTATGCCCGGAGGCGGTGTTGTATGCCCGGAGGCGGTGTGGTATGCCCGGAGGCGGTACAACACCGCCTCCGGGCATGATGATGATAATGATGATGATGATGATGATGATGATGATGATGATGATGATGATGATGATGATGATGATGATGATGATGATGATGATGATGATGATGATGATGATGTTGCTGATGATGATGTTGCTGATGATGATGTTGCTGATGATGATGTTGTTGATGATGTTGCTTATGATGTTGCTGATGATGTTGCTGATGATGTTGCTGATGATGTTGATGATGATGTTGATGATGATGTTGATGATGATGTTGATGATGATGTTGATGATGATGTTGCTGATGATGTTGCTGATGATGTTGCTGATGATGTTGCTGATGATGTTTCTGATGATGTTGCTGGTGATGTTGCTGATGATGTTGCTGATTATGTTGCTGATGATGACGTGAGACGGTGTGGTATGACCGGAGGCGGTGTTGTATGCCCGGAGGCGGTGTTGTATGCCCGGAGGCGGTGTGGTATGCCCGGAGGCGGTGTTGTATGCCCGGAGGCGGTGTTGTATGCCCGGAGGCAGTGTGGTATGCCCGGAGGCGGTGTTGTATGCCCGGAGGCGGTGTTGTATGCCCTGAGGCGGTCTGGTATGCCCGGAGGCGGTGTAGTATGCCCGGAGGCGGTGTTGTATGCCCGGAGGCGGTGTGGTATGCCCGGAGGCGGTGTAGTATGCCCGGAGGCGGTGTTGTATGCCCGGAGGCGGTGTGGTATGCCCGGAGGCGGTGTAGTATGCCCGGAGGCGGTGTTGTATGCCCGGAGGCGGTGTGGTATGCCCGGAGGCGGTACAACACCGCCTCCGGGCATGATGATGATAATGATGATGATGATGATGATGATGATGATGATGATGATGATGATGATGATGATGATGATGATGATGATGATGATGATGATGATGATGATGATGATGATGATGATGATGATGATGATGATGATGATGATGATGATGATGATGATGATGATGATGATGATGATGATGATGATGATGATGATGATGATGATGATGATGATGATGTTGCTGATGATGATGTTGCTGATGATGATGTTGCTGATGATGATGTTGTTGATGATGTTGCTGATGATGTTGCTGATGATGTTGCTGATGATGTTGCTGATGATGTTGATGATGATGTTGATGATGATGTTGATGATGATGTTGATGATGATGTTGATGATGATGTTGATGATGATGTTGATGATGATGTTGATGTTGATGATCATGTTAATGATGATGTTGATGATGATGTTGATGATGATGTTGCTGATGATGTTGCTGATGATGTTGCTGATGATGTTGCTGGTGATGTTGCTGATGATGTTGCTGATGATGTTGCTGATGATGTTGCTGATGATGACGTGAGACGGTGTGGTATGCCCGTTTGCGGTGTTGTATGCCCGGAGGCGGTGTTGTATGCCCGGAGGCGGTGTGGTATGCCCGGAGGCGGTGTTGTATGCCCGGAGGCGGTGTTGTATGCCCGGAGGCGGTGTGGTATGCCCGGAGGCGGTGTAGTATGCCCGGAGGCGGTGTTGTATGCCCGGATGCGGTGTGGTATGCCCGGAGGCGGTGTAGTATGCCCGGAGGCGGTGTTGTATGCCCGGAGGCGGTGTGGTATGCCCGGAGGCGGTACAACACCGCCTCCGGGCATGATGATGATGATGATGATGATGATGATGATGATGATGATGATGATGATGATGATGATGATGATGATGATGATGATGATGATGATGATGATGATGATGATGATGATGATGATGATGATGATGATGATGATGATGATGATGATGATGATGATGATGATGATGATGATGATGATGATGATGATGATGATGATGATGATGATGATGATGATGATGATGATGATGATGATGATGATGATGATGATGATGATGATGATGTTGCTGATGATGATGTTGCTGATGATGATGTTGCTGTTGATGATGATGTTGATGATGATGTTGCTGATGATGTTGCTGATGATGTTGCTGATGATGTTGATGATGATGTTGCTGGTGATGTTGCTGATGATGTTGCTGATGATGTTGCTGATGATGTTGCTGATGATGACGTGAGACGGTGTGGTATGCCCGGAGGCGGTGTTGTATGCCCGGAGGCGGTGTTGTATGCCCGGAGGCGGTGTGGTATGCCCGGAGGCGGTGTAGTATGCCCGGAGGCGGTGTTGTATGCCCGGAGGCGGTGTGGTATGCCCGGAGGCGGTGTAGTATGCCCGGAGGCGGTGTTGTATGCCCGGAGGCGGTGTGGTATGCCCGGAGGCGGTGTAGTTTGCCCGGAGGCGGTGTTGTATGCCCGGAGGCGGTGTGGTATGCCCGGAGGCGGTGTAGTATGCCCGGAGGCGGTGTTGTATGCCCGGAGGCGGTGTGGTATGCCCGGAGGCGGTACAACACCGCCTCCGGGCATGATGATGATGATGATGATGATGATGATGATGATGATGATGATGATGATGATGATGATGATGATGATGATGATGATGATGATGATGATGATGATGATGATGATGATGATGATGATGATGTTGCTGATGATGATGTTGTTGATGATGTTGCTCATGATGTTGATGATGATGTTGCTGATTATGTTGCTGATCATGTTGATGATGATGTTGATCATGATGTTGATGATGATGTTGATGATGATGTTGATGATGATGTTGATGATGATGTTGATGTTGATGTTGATGATGATGTTGATGATGATGTTGATGATGATGTTCATGATGATGTTGATGTTGATGATGATGTTGATGATGATGTTGATGATGATGTTGATGATGATGTTGATGATGATGTTGCTGATGATGTTGCTGATGATGTTGCTGATGATGTTGCTGATGATGTTGCTGATGATGTTGCTGGTGATGTTGCTGATGATGTTGCTGATGATGTTGCTGATGATGACGTGAGACGGTGTGGTATGCCCGGAGGCGGTGTTGTATGCCCGGAGGCGGTGTTGTATGCCCGGAGGCGGTGTGGTATGCCCGGAGGCGGTGTTGTATGCCCGGAGGCGGTGTTGTATGCCCGGAGGCGGTGTGGTATGCCCGGAGGCGGTGTTGTATGCCCGGAGGCGGTGTTGTATGCCCTGAGGCGGTCTGGTATGCCCGGAGGCGGTGTAGTATGCCCGGAGGCGGTGTTGTATGCCCGGAGGCGGTGTGGTATGCCCGGAGGCGGTGCAGTATGCCCGGAGGCGGTGTTGTATGCCCGGAGGCGGTGTGGTATGCCCGGAGGCGGTGTAGTATGCCCGGAGGCGGTGTTGTATGCCCGGAGGCGGTGTGGTATGCCCGGAGGCGGTGTAGTATGCCCGGAGGCGGTGTTGTATGCCCGGAGGCGGTGTGGTATGCCCGGAGGCGGTACAACACCGCCTCCGGGCATGATGATGATAATGATGATGATGATGATGATGATGATGATGATGATGATGATGATGATGATGATGATGATGATGATGATGATGATGATGATGATGATGATGATGATGATGATGATGATGATGATGATGATGATGATGATGATGATGATGATGATGATGATGATGATGATGATGATGATGATGTTGCTGATGATGATGTTGCTGATGATGATGTTGCTGATGATGATGTTGTTGATGATGTTGCTGATGATGTTGCTGATGATGTTGCTGATGATGTTGCTGATGATGTTGATGATGATGTTGATGATGATGTTGATGATGATGTTGATGATGATGTTGATGATG